>NMRB01001024.1:169288-226210 GCA_002633025.1 Notospermus geniculatus | reverse complement strand
GCACCCCCCCTTCGTGTGTGCGCACCTGCAGTGCGCGCCAACTGAGGGCTTCGCCCTCAGGGTTGTGCCCACCCTAATCCTAAACCCTGGATCCGGCCCTGTAACAGAATTACCTTGTGGAATGAACAACTTTTTTTGTAAAAAATTTAACGCGACTATTTCGGCGAATACCCGGATGTATCCATCGCACCTTTTGCGTACATCATTGAGCACTACGTAATCCCTAGAATCATAATCCCCATCCGTAACAACTGCAGTGGAAGTATCCACAACGGGAGCCACTGGCTCAATGTCATAGTATGATAGAGTCTCCTGAAGAGAGTTCGTCAGATTAGCGACAAGAGTGTCCAGTAATCCGTATTCTCGTCGAAAACGTCCGCCCCATATTTCCTCATTGTCTTTTCTGATGACGTCCAGGAAGACCTCGATCTCGCATATGCCTTGAAATAGCGACTGAAGACTGGGTACGATCTGAAAAAAGGCTTAAAGTTAACATTGGGAATGGGACTATATACAGTAGGTTGAACGCACAGACGAAGTGACAGCCTTGAATCTAAAGGCGGTGACAGACTGGCGCGTAAGCAACGCGTCGGGAAAGCACCTACTGAAGAACCCTGCACGACGCGTCGCGTACGCGCCAGTCTGTCACCGGTTTAAGGGCTCGTTTCCATTAGCATATGGCGTCAGCGTCGGCGTCCGAATCATTTCTGTGTTGAGTCCATTGACTGTTTCCATCACAGTTCGACGCTGACGCGAAAGTGCGGTTGAAACAGTCAATGGACTCAACACAGAAGCCTTAAGAAATCAAGGAAACCTAAAGCATGGCGCACACGAGCGACTAAAATGGGGCGACTACCGATGCGACTACTAGGTCGCATGCGATAATTACCTTTGAGGTCGATCAGTTATGTCATCCGCGACATCACTGATCTCCCAGTGAAGCATTTGTTGCAAACGAGTCAAAAAGAAACTAAAAAAACTAAAAATATGTTCAGTCGCTCCTGTAGTCGCAAGGCTAGTCGCCTAGAAAATCGCTCAAAAAATCGCTCGTGTGCGCCATGCTTAAAGGGCACCGCACACGAGCGACAATTTTGACCGATTTGTCGGCCGACTTGGCTTCCAACCGCCAAAGCGACAAGATTTGGCGCTTCTGATTGGCTGAAATGTCTAGTCGCGCCACCAGTCTCGTAGGCGGTCGCCCAGATTTTGTCGCTCGTGTGCGGTGCCCTTAAGAAAGCATCACAACGCGACAAGAGGTGTGAACCATTTCTTCTTTTTTTTCGCGTCCCTCTCCCCCTTCTTTTTGTTTGTTTACACAAAATAGGGCACCCGATCCGTGTATGAGAGAGATTCTCCGGGCAGACATTAGAGCCGCAAAATCAAAGCAGCGTACACTGAAAAACGTTCAACCGGAACTTGGAGCTTAGGAACCGGAAGCGACGGAAGACTGGTGTTGACGCCCACTCACCTCTTTTTGATCCTGAATGGGTGGTGGATCATCTCTTTTTGGTAGGCAGCTGCAATGCTCTTCAAGATACTCGGCGTAAGATTTATCATCACCCATATATTCTGTTAACTGTAAAAAAAATTGAGTGCAAATGAGTCATGATGCGGAAATGGTCGGAACTTGGAAGGTCGGGACAAGGATAATTCCGTCGAAAGACACTGGGTGCCGTATTCGTAGATCGGGGAAACGATTTAAATTCCCCGGAAAATGTGGGCCGTATTCAAGAAGCCTCCTTAACTCTAAGGTACACTAAGCTTTTCCATTCTCCCCTGCAAACAACAGCTAAAGGTAAACCTTAGAGTTAAGGAAGCTTCTAGAATACGGCCCTTAAAGTTAGCACCTTTAGAATAGCAACAGCCTGGCTTCTGACAGCCAAAAGCAGTAGGCCTACCTGAACAGAATTTCTTTTCATCGGGCAAATGCATGTAGCGTGCTTTGGATAAATGCCAGGCCTACGCCAAAAGAGCGAAGGCCAAGCGCACATTTGCGGCAAAATTCAATGCGGTAGGGGCGTTGTCAGCGTTGGGTCAGTCGACTTTAAAAACACCCCTACCGCATTGAGTTTGCCGCAAATGTGCGCTTGGCCTAACTTTTTGCATCGACAAAAAGGAGCCTCCCTGCATCCACGCTCGATTTTAGTGAACCCGTTTTCTTCAAATACAAAACTATCAGCACGGGCATTTGCCGTGTCCCAACTTACGTAACGATCCATCAATTCCCTGGTCTCCGCTCTCAACCCTTGCGTCGTTGCGATCATCTGCTCGCATTTAGATTTCACGTCGTCGGATTCCGAATGTGCCATATCGTTTGCGGTGGGACCTTCTATCTCGTTTTTCAGTAAAGATAGTATACGTTGCTATTGTATAGCAAACAACACGCCAATTCACAGTTCTGGTCAAACTTGTAAAGAAATTCGCAATTTTGATCAAAAAGATACTTGGGCATGGCTTTATAGTTTTTGGTCACATTCGAATCACGTTGTCGATACTAAAAATACACTGTCTTAAAACCAAGACGTCAGCCTGCAAAGGCATATGAGATGAGTAGATGAGTCATGGCTCCGACCTCAATTCAACCACATCAAGCATGTCAAGGGTTCCGTTGATGGATTTCTTCCGTTGTTCTCATTACAAACCACTCTAGATTGGAACACAGAAGACCGAGTCATCGAATATCAGTGCGATCAATTCACATGACAGGTCTACCTACCAATTTCTGTATTGTTATTTCTCGGATAATATATCAACGCCTACAAGAAAAATTCCAGATGAACATGGGATTGAGATATTAGCTACACTTCGTACACATGACTGGGTCGACTCATTTTACCGAAAAAATGAGCTTGTGACTGTACCAAATAATCGTTCTTACCGCATTCTCGGGCTTTTCTTCAGCATCTCCAAGTGACTGTACCAAGGACATGCACTCTTCAGCGTCTAGGCTGCAAGTTATTGTACCATCATGGACACCTCGTTTCTTCCACATCCTTAAGTGACAGTAGGGTACCAAGGACATCCATTCTCTTATCACCTTCAATTGACAGTTGCAAGAACATCCTTTTTCTTTGGTTTCCTCAATGATTCGTCGTCCTCCTCAATGGTTCGTCGTCCTCCTCAATGGTTCGTCCTGCTCCACATTGATTTGTCCTCCTCCTCGATGGTTTGTCCTCCTATATTGTTGTCCTCCTCCTCCTCTAATATTCAGTCCTCCTCCTCGATGATTCGTCCTCTTCGATGATTTGTCCTCCTCCTCTATTGTTCATCCCCCTTGATGATTCTTCGTCCTCATCCTCCTCTGATTCGTCCTCCTCCTCAATTGTTCGTCCTCCTCATCCTCCTCTATTATCTTCCTTCTCTATGATTCATCTATTATGCTTCCTCCTCCTCTAGGGTTGGTCCTCCTCCTCGATTGGTTCTCCTCCTCCTCCTCTTCAATGATGATTTCTCCTCCTCAATGATTCATTCTCCTCCTTGATGATTTGTCCTCCTCAATGGTTTGTCCTTGATTAATCGTTCTCCTCCTTGATGATTCGTCTTCTGCCTCGTTTGATGGTCATCCTCCTTGATTGTTTGTCCTCCTCCATTATTGTCCTCCGTGATGATTCGTCATCCTCCATGGTTTGTCCTCCTCTATTAATTATTCATCATCATCCTCTACTATTTGTCCTCCTCAGTGATTCGTCATCCACCTTGATTATTCCTCCTCCTCCATGATTTGCCCTCCTCCTCAATGATTGGTCCTTGCACTTGATGATTCATTGTCCTCCTCAATATTTGTCCTCCTCCTAAATGATTCGTCTTCCTCCCTCCCTGATTGATGGTCTTCCTCATCAATGGGGAACTGGAGGAACTAACGTCAGCGCTGTGAGCGGTGCGACCGAAGTTTCTTTTTTCTAACGTTATTTCCATTTATTTCTGGCGTGAAAAGCACCCTTTGTTTCAGTCACCTGACATTAAAATTTACACCATCTTGTAGCAGATGAAAATGTTCGCAATTTTGCGATGCTTTTTTCCTTAAAATGAAGACATAGATGACGATTTCAGCAATGTCTTTATCTCATTTTTCCTGTAGAAAATGTACAGCTCATTTTTTCATGATGCAACGTCAACACATAAAACGATGTCAATGACGTCGTTTTGGCCGCACTGCTCACAGCGCCGACCTGTCGGGATTTCCAGCATGCGGGTTCCTCATTATTCGTCCTTCTCCTCAGCATATAAAGTCAATTTCCAGAATATTTGACTTTATATACTTTATCATATTGTGTGTTGATTTTTGTGCTCGCCTTCTCTTTGCTTCTCCTCAGCACATTCAAGTGACAATACCAAGGACATCCATGATTCTCTTACCATCCTCAAGTGAGAGTACCAAGGACACCCTTTATTCAGCAACACTTTTAGTCCAACACTTCTCCCAAACAGAAAAGAGAATTCACAAACTTTCTCAACACAATTGATTGAATTTAGAAATAATAAAACATTAAATTCCTGGAAAAATATGTTATATATTTCTGGTTCCTGCCATAATGACTTCTTACATTTTTGCACATTAAGTGTATGGTATGATAAACATACAGTAAATACGTACATGTAGTTACCTCGGGATCGGCCAATTTTAGAGCACGTCAGTGTGTGTCATAGTATGGGGCCCACACTATGACACATACTGACGTGCTCTAAAATTGGCCGATCCCGGGGTAACTACGGATTTACTGTATACTATGACACATACTGACGTGCTCTAAAATTGGCCGATCCCGAGGTAACTACGTATTTACTGTATATGAGCTATGTACAGAATACCAGTGAAATTTGTACTATCAAGAGTACATGTATTTCAATGTTGGCAACCATAATGTTAAAGCCTGAACCATGAAATACCTTAATGAAAAATATGCCATTCGGTGAAATTATATATTTTGGTCCAAGAAATGGGAAAATATCATTTTTTTGACAGGTGGGCCAAATTTGGGCCGGTAGCATATATGATACCTCAGGCTTTTTAGCGTTGGAAAATAGCAGTACAGAATGAATAAATCCCATGCATTTTCAGTTCAGTAGGGCCTAACATCCCCAGAGCCCTTTGCCATAACCCCTGAGATATCAATCAGCTAAACTGACAACACACACTGTATAGTAGCAGCATATTTCCAATATGGCCCCAAATTTTACCGAAACTTCAAAGCCGGTGGTATCACATTTGATACCACGTTCAGCAACAGGTACCAAAAGTTACTAAACTTCACCAAATCACATTCAAAATACGCACATTTTCTTCTAAAGTTATTCATTGGACTAGTAAATGCCTATAAAGCCTATATCTACTTCTCAACTCGGCAAATTCTGGTGTTTTTGAAGGGTAAAATTCGCCAAGTTCCCAGACTGGCAGAGGCCTTGCATAGATCTTGTAATTTTTCCAACGTCTGATAGGTGGCAACACTGTTTGGTATCTAATATGATACCACAGGCGTTTGTGGTGAACTTTGAGTGATTTTGGGCGGACATCAAATATTCTTAATTAAAGATAATATATCACGGGTATTTTCACGGGCCACGAAAATCAATGTTTATTTACATTTTGTTTGTTTATGTCCAGTGTTTTATTGTGTTATGGGTAATTTGGTGGTGGTGTGCCCCTCTAAAAATTCTTTTGACACCAAAACGATTCAATTTGGTGGGTTGGCATGTCCCAAAAAGTCCAAATAACATGATGTAAACATCCATGTTTACAAACATTAAATGTAAACAATAAAGTCGTGATATATTATCTTTAATATGCTAATTAGTCAATTTGTGGTATCAAATATGATACCCACGGCGTTTAAGGGTTTCAGCTTCTAGAAAATCCAAAATGCGCTGCACGGAACATGCGGAAATAAGAGTCACACTTCCCATACACCACCAAGCCTCAGTAACGACAAATTGTTATAAGTTTTTAAACAAACATTTCTTTCTTCAGCGGACGAAGCTTTTCTAGGGAGGTTGCACCCACGTCCCATGCTATTCGTCCAAGTTCGTTTCTCGACTTTTGTTTGACTAGGATTACATCCCAGGCCAATTGTTTTGCGATTATAGGCACTAAACATTTGTTTTTTGTGAGGAGTATTGAAGTACATTTTCTGGCGCTTTTTCTTGCGTTCCTTCTGTAGTGATACAGTCCGTTCTTTGTCATTATTGGGACATGGATAACCCATTTCATCCCAGAATTTCACAGCACTGCGATGCTGTGGACTTTTCAACACCATTTGTCCAGGTTCTGTAGCCACCATTAGAATATCCCCTATCATTTCAATGGAATGTTGATAACCTGACGAAGGCACCCGAGTTTTCTTTTCCAAATCATCAGGTTTTGGTTTGTACGCTAGGCCTACTCCAGGTCTAGTAGATTTGTCCATTTTGATTGAAGATTGGCCATCAGAACTTGCTGAACTAGCCAATGGTGAATCTAAAGACAGGGAACTTGAGTCTGAGTGCATACCTGAGTCTGAACGATCGTAAGGGGGTGGGGGCTGGGGGGCTGAGTGCTTCACCCTTTTAGGCAGCTGTGATTTCGTAGGACTGGATTTCGTAAGTGAGGTTGGGGGAGGAGGTGGTGGTGGTGGTGCGAGAATATCGTGGTTTTTGTTGGGTGATGCAAAGGTAGTAATGTTGTTAGAAATGGTAGTTATTTGTTGAGTGAGTGGGGGTATGTGCTTGGTCGTCTGAGACACAGCTGGTGGGAGGGTGTAAGTGGACAAGCCGGGAAGTGGGCGAGGAATGGGAACATGTCTAAGACTCATTGGGGATGAAGTTAGGATTAATGAGGGAGTAGAGGGCCGTTGTGGTTGGGAGTCCAAGTCACTCTGATCACTGCTAGACTTCTGTGAAATATCGCCGAGGTTCACATCATCAGAATCAAGCACACTGTCTCTGTTATTATCCGCCAGATAGAATATACGATCATTGTCAATAATGTCAGATCGTTTAACATCAACAGCACTAGGGTTATCAAGCATACCTATATCGACAACACTATGGTTATCAAGCATACCTATATTGACAGCACTAGGGTTATCAAGCATATCTATTTCGAGCTCTCCATCATTTCCAAAGTGAGAATTATTTACAGAACTTCCAAGATTTTGGCTTATACCCTCATCCACGTCAACTGACAAATCATCAATATTCGTCACTGGAACCGCACCATGAGTACCGTCGTATCCAAAAATTCCATCACCAAATTCGACTCCATCTGAATTATCGTCTGAATACTCATCTAAAATCCTCCGATCTATTTCTCGGTTCATTTCTGCGGTGATATGATAAAAAATCTCCTCCACATAAGCATTATTCACGTTACTAACAGACTGTCGTCTGCTTCGATCACTTGACACACTACCCTTCGGCGACATAGAAAATAACGCCGAGTCGATACTTAAATTGGATCCAGATATAACACTAGGGGCCTCTTCTTCTTCATAAATTGGCATCAACGAAGACCGTCCACGGACTTTATCCTTCGCTCTGAGAAAGAGGCTGCGAATTGTCTGCATGGCTTGATTGTGGCTGCGTGACTCCTCAGGAACGTACGGATTTGATCTCCAATACTCGGCAGTCCTTGGAGGGAGTGATATCGTCTTTCGACATGCTTCTTTCACCTGTAGCCAGTTTTTCTGGTAGGAATCATCATCGGGGGGAATGCCGTCTTGCCTCTTTAACGTCTTCCGGCTCAGGCCTTTGAATGACGGCCATTTTGGACTACCACCAGTCGATTTCTTCTGAAAGAAGATTGAGGAGCATCTGTATGATTCATCAATTATAAAATGAAATGCAACTACATGTACCGGGTACATGTATCTGGTAGGCAAATTCGTATTCCACAACCAATCACATGTATGTGTTTCCCTACCAGATAGGTGCACATCTCAGGGGTGTAGCTAGCCTTNTCAAAACAACGAATATGGGAGATTCCACTGTACTCACTGGTTCATGCTCTTGATGAGGACTTGGCTGGCGATCAGTCGGAAGAGCATCATCGTAAGATTGCCTGCCAGGCAGGGGACCATCAGGCACATCATTAGGAACTGGGTTGGTCTAAAAGAAAAACAGGGACACAGTCCATATAACATCATTGGTGGG
This sequence comes from Notospermus geniculatus, assembly GCA_002633025.1. Lineage (NCBI taxonomy): Eukaryota > Metazoa > Nemertea > Pilidiophora > Heteronemertea > Lineidae > Notospermus > Notospermus geniculatus. The sequence goes on along the minus strand of NMRB01001024.1, from coordinate 218,086 downwards.
CTCGACGAGTGGGTGAGGACCAAACTAGTTCCTACCGAGCATGCGCGGCCTACTTCTGGAATGGCCGCTTATGGAGACAGGTGACAATATTCTTCATGTGATAAAATTGCATGTGGTTTATATGTTCTGACTTTTCGGGGTCATGTGGGGACAGTGCCTTAGGACCTACTGTGGTTCACTGGAGTGACTTTGACTAATTACATAGGCCTGATTACTTACCATCGTTTGTGGTGTCAAAAATCCCTCGAAATTTTTGGCACGCTCTTTCTCATTCACAGCTCGTTGCTGCATGACAAAGCATACAACCAGGACAATGGCTACAGCTATGACAATGATGCCCAAAGTAACTGGCAGTGATATGATGAGTACCAGGTTGTCGCCTTCATCTAGTTTCGGTAGTGGTGCTAGCGGCGTGCTCAAATTGTTCACCGCTGATGCCCTATGATTCACATCTGAAAAATTGAGAAATAATCCTGTATAAATCTTCAAAGATTTTGATACGACTGCATCAGGGGTAATACTAGCGTCCAATGGAAATGCCTAGTATGTCACATTTTCTTGTTTTTGAGAAAAATGGGTTTATGTGGAATGAGAACTTGGAAGAGTTTTGTTGTGGAAAACACTCCTAATTAAAAATATGTCATACAACAGGATTAAATGCAATTTGCTATGTTTCAAGGTCGGATCCAGGGTCGCCAGAAAGGGGGGGCGTAGCTCGACAGAGGTGGAGAGCACCGAGAGCGCGAAGCCGAAACGGGGGGTCTGGGGGTCCTCCCCCCGAAAAATTTGACAATTTAAGTGCTTTTAGATGCATTTTCCTGGCATCTGAGAGCAAAAAACTCGAATTTTTATGTGATCGAAGTTTTCTTCCTAAAAAAAATCACTGGTCTGCCAAAAATAGGGGGGGCGTACGCCCCCCACGCCCCCCCTGGATCCGACCCTGTGTTTTACCTCTGATTTCATGCTAATTTGCAAAGGTAAAAACGTAGTACAATTGTAAGTCACAATTGTAAGTCACAATTCTGATGACTTAGACGTAAAAACCGAGTAAGTGCACCACTATCTTTCCGAGGCTTTGGCGAACATTTTGCAAACAAAAACTGTTTATTATGACGAAATAATACCTAGTAAGTACGAATTTGGCCTTAACTCATTTTTTCCAAAAATGTGACTTACTAGGTATTTCCATTGGATGCTAGAATACTCCCCTTTGCACCCACACGGCCATGAGAAACCCTGCAGTGTTGTTTGTTAACATGATACTCTCCTTGTGCCCTCCCTCTATCAGTTTGGGCTACTGCTACTGCCTAGTCCTCACACTGAATACTTAGTTGACCAGGGCCCGGTTGCACAAAACTCACGATAGCGCTCACTTGGTGTTAGCGCTAACTTCATCTTAAATGACGTAAAAATCCATTGTCTTTTTACGTCATCTAACATAAAGTTAGCGCTTACACCAAGTTAGTGCTAACATGAGTTTTGTCAAAAATTCATAAGCGAGCAACCCAGCCCAGGACTCACCTTTTTCAAGGAGTTGGATACTCAAACTGCCAACAGTTTTGATAACCATGCGGAGGTCTCCTGAAATATTTGCGCACTTCACCGATATCCTCAGCAGCTTGCCCATCATGGAGTTCTTGGTTGTTGAGTCCGTGGAATCATTCCACTGGAAAAAGGGTTAGGAAATTCTGGCATCATGAAGTTCTCTGATATGAATATCAGAAGATAGCAATCAACAAGGTCTTTGCTTCAAGATCCACATTTTGGAAAGCAGCAACACACCATTGAAATCTATGACTGACATATTACTACTAAACTTACAAGAATTTGGTTTAAAGGAGCACGTTATTGGATCTCAAATGCGTTATTTGACTGCCGATGTAGAGGGAGCCACCTAGCGGCGGTAAGACGAACTACAAAAATGCATTACAAAATGTACGCAGTAAATCGGGTCATTCGCCGAAACGTAGTTAGACCCTCAGGTTGGAGAGTGGCGCGGTGGCGGTGGCTGTCGAGAAAAAGTGGCAATACCATGCTCCTTTAATGCTGTCAGCTTTCACGAATTAGTTTAATTTTGTCAATTTTCCAGGAGTTGGTCAATTCACACGTACCTTAAGTAACAGCTGGGATTTATCCAATGAAATGAAGAATCTTTTTTCACCATTCACACATGGCAACCATCCTTCTGTGACCTGACATAAGACTGATGTGACCCAACATGGCTGATGCTTGGACAACGGTTCCATCATTCCCCCATTCACTAAACAAATAGCAAGGCAAGATATCCAATTTTAAAATCATTCCAACGGCCCTGGGGCCTGTTTCATAAAGTGACTTTTAAGCTAGGTAATAAAGGAAAATGCATTGAGTTAATGGTACCACTAACTTAAAGTCACTTTATGAAACAGGCCCCCGAATGTATAGTTACCGTATTCAAAATATTTTGTAAGAGCAGACAACATCAACTGTCGTCTGCTTGTCCAAATCAAACATCAAACATCAACTTGTTTACAACAAAATATGAAAATAATCCTTCAGAAATGATTCAAAGAATTTTTTTTATCTTTAATCATTTTCTTTTGGGCATTTCTTCATTCCTTTTAAATTACATTGTACCAATCTATCTGCAGTTGAACTTTTTTATGGAGAAGGATGAATCTCCAATCAAGATCGGGGAGGATGGTCAGCTGGAATATCAGCCTCTCTATATAGTGTGTACTTGATAGTGCATGAAGAATAGAGCTGTTACTACAATTGACTTCACCCCTTCCCAATCTTCAGCATTTGAGTGACGTTAAAGATTCAGTTGGAGGCAGAGTTTCCTTACCATTTGTAAAAAGCTCCAACATAGGATGAATAACGTCGCCTTTTAAAGGTAGGAGGACAGCAGAAACTCCACCTGGAGGAGTGGAGCCAAACCAAACATTCTGACCATCTGAAAAGATAAGGGGCCATATTCTAGAAGCTTCCTGAACTCCAAGGTATTACCTTTAGCTATTGTTTGCAGGCCAGAATACAAAAGATTAAAGTGGATCTTAGAATTGAGGAAGCTTCTAGAATACGGGCCAAGATTTTAGTACGGTAGTGGTCAGTTTTGGGGGAGTTGAACGGATGCTAAATTCCCAGTGAATACCATCAATGACAAATGCTGTCCTTAATTGAGTGGTCTCCTGATTAGAGAGGTCGGGACTGGTCTTTTTGATGACTGATCTTTTTGATGGCTGAGTTGACAACAGAGGCAACTTCAAGAAAACTCTCAGGTGGGGAAGCCCCTTAAGTAGAAAGGGGTAAACTTTGTCAGTCGGATACCTAGAACCCATTCATAGCAGCCCAAATGATGACTGACTGAAAGCTAGGTTTCATCAATTTTCCGGAACAAGTATGAACAGTAAGTACCGGTATGTTTTATTTCCACAATATACATGTACACAAATTAATTTCCAAGTTCAACTAAAGTGCGACTCACCAAATGTAGGCCTACCGGGGTATATGGAATAAACTTTAAACATTGTTGTTTACTTAACTTCTCTCACACAAAAATAGCACGGGTCGTCCCTTATTTTTTTATCAAAATGGAGCAGGTCCAAAGAATCAAACTGTTTCTAACAGAAAGCCAGAAGGTAGACTGTTATTAAATTCCTTCACACAAAAATAGCATGGATTATCGTTCATCCTTGGGTTTCAGTTGAGAAACTAAACTGTTTCCAAAGAAGGGCATTTTTCAACCTCCTTCACACTACAATAGCATGGAAAATAGCTCATCCCTGGCATCAAAATTGTTCAAGGCCAAGAACTAGGCCTACCTAGTAAACTGTTTCTAACAGAAAGTCAGAAGGTACACTGTTATCAAATTCCTTCACGCAAAAATGGCATGGATCATCACACACCCTTGGGTTTCCGTTGAAAAACTAAGTGTTTCCAAAGAAGGCATTTTTCAACCTCCTTCACGCAAAAATGGCATGGATAATAACTCACCTCAGACATCAAAATGGTTTACGTCAAAGAAATAATGGTAAACCCTTTCTAACAGAAAGCCAGTGGGTACACTGTTATCAAATTCCTTCACACAAAAATGGCATGGATCATCACTCATCCTTTGGTTCAAGACCGATGAAAGAAATAAACTGTTTTCAACAGAAGGACATTTTTCAACTTCCTTCTCACAACAATAGCATGGATATAAGGGAGTTTAAGAAATCAAACGATAAACGTTAACTTTACGGCAACGTTATTTTTTGTACTGAAAATGCAATATATAATCTGGCGAATTCGCAGTATGAAAAATAACGTCGTCGTAAAGTTAACGTTTATCGTTTGATTTCTTAAACTCCCTAATAGCTCATCCCTGACATCAAAATGGTTCAAGTCCAACAAATACTGGTAAACTGTTTTGCCAGAAGGTACACTGTTATCAAATTCATTCACACAAAAACAGCACGGATCATCACTCATCCTTGGGTTCAAGATCGATGAAAGAAATGAACTGTTTCCAACCATCCTCCCACAGCAGGGCTTTGGTCTCGCTCCTCTTTATACACTCACACTATGAGTGGATAAGAGGAGCAAGGTAAAAACTCCTGCTGTGGGAGGATGGTTTCCAACAAGGGCATTTTTCAACCTCCTTCACACAACAATAGCATGGATAACAGCTCATCCTTATCAAAATGGCTCAAGTCCAAGAAATACTGGTAAACTGTTTCTAACAGAAAGCCAAAGGTACACACTGCCATTTTTCAACTTCTTTCACACAAGAATAGCATGGATCCTCTCTCATCCTTGATGTGAAAATGGTTCCAGTCCAAAGAAATAAACTGTTTCTGACAGAAGCTAAAAGGTACACACTGTTACAACTTCCTTCAAAAAAAATTGGATCATCTCTCATCCTTGATATCAAAACAAAGGTCAAAGTGGCAGTATACTGTCTTTAGTCTCCAAAAATCTCTTTGACATCTTTCGCAATGACGGTTTCCAATTCATCATCAGCCTCGGCGGAAAGAGTTTCCACGTGTTCAACATATCCAGTGTCTTCGTGATTTTCCTCCTGTTCTCCGCTGCTTCCTTTAGTGGGGCGCGCCTCAGCAGCTTCTTCCTGTGACCCGGGCTTTGGGCTTCCTGAAATAGATGGAGTTCTTCCACATCAGACACAATAGTAACATGCAATGATGTCATACATGTATGTCCTCAATGCATATGAAGGTACAACGAATAGGCATAAGCAGTCATGGTAGGCTATTAGCTCATTCACTACAAAGGTCATTGGCCAATTGACACTGGTGACATCACAACTCATGGCAATAGTCTCCATGGAATAATAAAAATTCAAAACTTAACAATGAGTGGAGTCTCCCTTTAACAAGAAATTGTCATGGCAATACCCAATATGAAGTAGCAGCATAGAAACTCACCAGCAGCCTGAACACCTTTATAGGGAGACAGTTGTCGTATCTCATCACTAGAGGGCGTTTCGAGATGTTTTGGTGTTTGTAGAACAGTTGACATAATTGTTGTACTCCCAGTGTAATCCATGTGAACACCACTGTCCCCTGTCGGCACATGAGGAAGTGGAGACCCACTCACGACAGCTGGTTGATCCTGACCATCTCCAGCAAAAGGAGGATGTGGAGAGTCGGCAACTGGGACAATAGTGGATTTTGAGAGATCTTCTCTATCTTCAGTAAACTGAGGTCGTGGTGAGCCGGACTCAGCAACTGGGACAACTATAGTGGATTCTGCGATATCTTTTCCATCTTCAGCAGATTGACGTCGTGGTGAGCTGGCAGCAACTGGGACAATTACTGGTATAGTGGATTCTGAGCGATCTTCTCCATCTTCAGCAAATTGAGGTCGTGGCGAGCTGGACTCAGCAACTGGGACATTTATAGTGGATTCTGCGAGATCGGACTCAGCAACTGGGACATTTATAGTGGATTCTGCAAGATCGGACTCAGCAACTGGGACATTTATAGTGGATTCTGCTAGATCGGACTCAGCAACTGGGACATTTATAGTGGATTCTGCGAGATCTTCAGGCTGTGGTGAGCTGGACTTGGCAACTGCGATAATAGTGGATTCTGGGAGATCTTCTCCATCTTTGGCAAGATGAGGACGGGGTGAGCTGGACTCAGCAACTGCAATACTAGTGGATTCTGGGAGATCTCCTCCATCTTCAGGCTGTGGTGAGCTGGACTTGGCAACTGGAACGCCAGAGGTTTCTGAGAGATCCTGGCCATCTTCAGCAAAAGGAGGACGTGCATGAGAGGTGGACTCAGCAGCTGTAATAATAGTGGATTCTGGGAGATCTCCTCCATCTTCAGCAAAACGAGGCTGTGGTGAGCTGGACCCGGCAACTGGGACACCAGGAGATTCTGAGAGATCCTGGCCATCTTCAGCAAAAGGAGGACGTGCATGGGAGGTGAACTCAGAAACTGAATAACTAATAGTGGATCCTGAGAAATCTCCTCCATCTTCAGCAAAATCCGGAAGTGGTGGGCTGGACCTGGCAACTGGGACACCAGGAGATTCTGACAGATCCTGGCCATCTTCAGCAAAAGGAGGACGTGCATGGGAGGTGTACTCAGCAACTGAATAAATAATAGTGGATCCTGAGAAATCTCCTCCATCTTCAGCCTCCGATTCTGAACTGACCAAGAATCCTTCCTGTTTTTTACTCCAATCATCATTGGTATGGACACAAACAATTCTAATCGGGCTCTCTGTACCGGAACCGAAATAAACTGGCCAGTTTTCTACATCGTCAGGAGCCTGTTGCCAGTTGCCCTCCTCTCGTAAGATCCTTGCCCTCGCCAGAGAAGGAGTCGATTTCTCTTCCCACCATTTCCGCCCTAAAGTCCTCCTCCTCCTTTTAAGCAAGCCACCATCTTCCCAAGCGCACGGCTCCGACTGCTTTTCCCAATCCTTACGGCCTTTCCTTCGTCGACCACGAGTCGACTTCATCTTTGCCATCTTTTTCCGGAAAAGTTTCTCATCCTTTTCCCACGAGAAGAGCAATTCATCGTCATCTGATGGTGTTGGACTTCGACGAGGCGTGACCACGGGTTCATAAACATCAAATGGCTGGGAGTCAGACAAATGAATCCTTGGCGGAGTCCGCAGAAGCAGTCTCTTTTTCTTTTCTTTCTTTTCCACTGGGCGGTAATAATACCAATGATGAGCTGGCAGATTGTCAACGGCATTCCGCCATTTATCAGTTCTCAATTTTTTCTGTGCCTCAGACCGTGCAATTCCTTCATCAGAAACTGTCCAACCTTCCACATCAGAATCACTAAAATACTTGACCCTTTCTCCTTCGAACACCCTGCTTTCGACGTCAGATCTCAAATTACGTTCCCCGCTCCCAATGGACGGCTGGATTTCTTCGTGTGGCCGACGCGGAGAATAAATTCTATCTTCTTCAGAAACCCGCCTCTCTTCTTCAGAAACCCTCATCTCTTCTTCAGAAACCCTCATCTCTTCTTTAGAAACCCTCATCTCTTCTTCAGAAACCCTCATCTCTTCTTCAGAAACCCTCATCTCTTCTTCAAAAACCCTCCTCTCTTCTTCAGAAACCCTCCTCTCTTCTTCAGAAACCCTCATCTCTTCTTCAGGCAAACCATTTTCGCCTGCTACTTCTTCATCATCCTTTTGAGAATAACCGTTTTCGCCTGTGATCATTTCTCCTTCAAACACCCCGTTTTCGACGTCAGTACTCAAATCATATTCCACGCTCCCAATGCGTGGCCTGATTTCTTCTTGGGACTGACTTGAAGAATAAAGTCTCACCTCTTCAGAAACCCTCCTCTCTTCTTCAAACAAACTGCTTTCGCTGGCAACTTCGTCACCAACATTTGCATCATCATCATCTACACTGAGCAAAATTTCCAACCATTCACCGACACTCATTTCCACATCCTCCTCATCCAAGAATCCAGAACGCTCTGGTTCATAGGCATAAACTTCCGATTCTTCAGAAAATTCCTCCATTGCACATTGAAAAGCACGAATCAACAAAAAGAAACAGTCAAAACAGCTTCCCAACCCCTCAAAACTACTCCACTGTATATAACCAATGTAGATGTAGATCAGCTCAGCTCAGTCACTGCAATGCAGCACCAATCAAGAGAGTGACAAAATGTATTACCTCATTCACACACTGAGATAGCCTATGCTGGTAATTGACCACACCCTGATTACATAATTTCACTGGTTGAGCTATGGGAGTGTTAGTTCATGCTAAAACATGTCCTGACTTTAAAATGAATGTTGGTGTTAACCCTTTTACTACCAGCTCTGCATTTTCATTGAAATCATTTTTTACTGAGGTTTGGATGATTTTGGTGAATGAATTTTCAGAATCTTTATAGAGACTTTGCATGATGTCACAAGCAGCCATGCTGGAGTACACATGCTGCAGAGGTGCAGCAAAATGAGTTGGGCATGTCCCAACAATTATGTCAAACAATGGGGTGGCGCACTTCACACAAGTCACGTCATGGTCGGCTCACACCTCTGTGCCCTGTGTCCTCCTGAATGGCCGCCAGGATGACGTCATTGCAAAGCCTCTATAAGTTTTTTAAGGGGTGAGTATTGATGATGACGCATAGCCCTGTTGATTTATTTACATGAAACCCTACAAGTCAACAAGGAAAAGGCCACAAATTCTATGTCTACAGAGTGAAGGAAATAAGTCTGATCAGTCTAAAGCCTAGTTCATACTTTGACGCAAGACCATTGGCGTCCGACGCACGATCAAATCTGGACGCCGACTTTGCGGAATTGATTCATAGTCCAGCGTACTTTAGCGATGGCAACCTGTTATGAAATGACTCAAGTAACTACACCCTCACGATCAGACGCCGACCAAATCACACGACGGGGTCGGCGTCGAACAAAAGATCGCGCGTCGGTCGCCGGTGGTCGTGCATCGAAGTATGAATTAGGCTTTAGGCTGAGGTCAGACATCACAGCATTTTACTGCCTATTAATGGCAGGAAGAATTAACTAAAGTTAAAGTTTGGGTTTATAGTCTTCTTATATCAACCACGGTAGAGGTTCCCATCCGACTTTACACTTTAGGCCTAACCCCAGTCTGTCCTGAAACTCAGATGAGCTGCCCATTCAGCAAATCGAGCATTTCTGACCGGTATACCATTTATACACTTGGGTGGAGAGAGGCCAGAGAGGCAAAGAGACTTGCCAAAGTCTCATGCCCAGTGGGATTCGAAAGTTTATGTGAAAAGTTTATGTGAAAGTTTATGGGTCTCATGTTGTTTTTAAGCAACATGAGACCCATAAACTTTCACATACATCTGCAATAGGCCTACTTTTGATGAACACCTGCAAAATACCTTGGATTTGTGCAGCATAACAGAGGCCTACACGACATCTCAAAAACATGTTTTACTCACCAGTTAAGTGTTGATTGCATCTCATAAACATTAAATCGAAAGTGCTTGCGTCCTCCAAACACTGGCATTCGCAATCACCAAATACTCCTGCAAATTTATCGCTACATCGTGTTGCATTGCATTCTGGGTTGGTGAAGACGTCGGGTTGGCTCAGCTGCCGTAATAGAGTAAAATCCACTGGCAAATCTGCCTTGCAATTTACGAGGGTAATCCATGTTAGAAAGTGTGGAAGAGATAGTAAGGCCGCAATGATGACATGCTGTTGTTTATATGGAGGTGCCATTCCAAGTCATTTTCAGACTGCAAAGAACAGAAAGGAATGTAGTGAACTCTACTATGGACATACTTGGGATAGTTACTGTTCTAACTGAGAGAAGTTCTCATTGCAGAGATCAAATTAAAGTGAATAGGCCTACAGGAAATTCTCAGTTTATTGGCCTTGGATGGAAATGTTCTAAGCCCAAAAACTAGGCCCACAAAGGGAGGCCAAGTATGAATGGCAAAGAGGTCAGATCAGTTTCATGTCAAGTTCTCGGCCAAGTGCACTTTGGATTGATTATGGGAGGGATCAATTGTAATAGGCCCCTACTGATCAATTTCACAAAGACCAGCCAGGGGTAATTCTTGTTCCCAAATGCACCACATGACTGAGTCTAAGCCACAAAATGTGCATTTGGCAACCATGAATTACCCCTGGCCGGTTTCTGTGAAACTGATCAGTAGGGCCTAATACAATTGCCGCGGGAAGGGGGTGCCGCTGTGGCCTTTTTTAACCCCCTAGGGCACCGTGCCCCTAAAAAAATTGTTTTTTAAGGTTTTAGTACCGTACCTCTCAGACCCTCCGCTATGGTCCCTTTTGGTCGTATCACCTTAGAAAATGCCTTTAATTGGCTGTTGACTGGAGTTATAGAGACATTTTTAACTGACAAGCCTCTCAAATTCCGTTAGTAGAAATGTTGCGAATAAGAAGTACCCTTTTCTCGGTTGAAGTGCTCTTTTCACAAAGTTTGCACTGTGCCCTTCTGAAATCCTAGATTATAACCCTGGGTCTCAGCAAATACAATGTGGGTTTGTCAGAAAAGCAGTTTTTCACAGGCGGGGACAATATGGCTAAAGCGGCAAAGGTATTGGCCTACCTTGACAAGACAGAGTCAAGCCTGAAGAACTGGTGAGCTGGGCCTCAGTCAAACAGGGATATCAGTTCCAACCCATCCACAGCTATCGAGTACGGTATGGTACTATAAAAAGCACAAGGAATTCTACAAAATGAGTGTCCGTTTTACAAAAGTTAACTCGAGGGGTTTGGTTTGAGGAGCATATCAGACAGCACCTGTACACAAACTTTTTTTGTCAACCACCAGACAAGTCCCAAATAAAGGAAGGCAATCATGGCAACACTTACCATGAAAATTCTACAGTAGGAATTTTCTTCGTCATTAACCAATATGTTGAGCAAAAAGGATTACAGGCTATAAATAGCCCCTGTCAGGGTAAGATGGTCAGAAGGGAATTAATGAGAAAATTCAAGGCCTAGGGAAAATAATGACACTACTGCTAATAGGCCGATTCATTCTTATCCTGAAAGGGCCTAGGGTGTTGGAGAAGTGAAGAGGAAAATGTCCCAATTGGCTGGTATTTAGAAAAAGTTAGCGAATGCTTTTACTTGAGATTTGCACAGCAGTGTCCAATGTAAATTAAATGTATTACAAAACTTGAAGTAAAAGCATTTGCTAGGATGTATAAATACCAGCCAGGGCCGTATTTAAAGGGGGGCAAAGGGGGCAGTTGCCCCCCTGAGCCAACCAAAAAACGTGATTTTCATGCGGATTTTGGGCAAAAAACGGCAAAAAGAGGTCTTCTGCCCCTCCTGAGAGGCCTCTAACTAGACTAGACTTCTCCCGCAGCTGTACAGTTCATTTTAAAATTGCCAATTTTCGATGCGTTCTCCTGCAAATTTCTGGCAGATATTGCAGCAGCTAGCCTTGTTTAGCGTATTCATTCACCTAGGGTAGTCATTTTAACATTAGCAATGGTATTTATAGTAACTTGGCATATCTCGATCAGCTTTGCCAAGCGTGCGTAGGCCTATGTGACCGGAACGTTCTCCCGCAGCTGTACGGCAGTGTTGATTGTACACCGTGNAAGGTGTCAACATTCAGCCGCTGGTGGGCCTGTGTTCATTTGAATATTTGGTCACAAATAAGGGCAGAAAACCCAATTATTTCAAGGATGATAAAACCAGTAATTGGCTATATGCACATTGTCTCAAAAGATGTATACATGTAGGCCTAAGTGCTGGGTAGACGGGCACTTCAACTCACATGACTTGAGCCAGACACAAGGCCAAGTCAGGTGAGTTGAAGGAAGGCAGACAATAATATTATCACGAGGATGCTTGGAAAACTTTCTTCAGCAGACTGAATCATTAGTAATCAAAAAATCTTTGTTCAATTTACACATCTGAATCATACTAAAATTTGACAAGAGTTTGTTTGTTTGTCCGCGATTTTCTCCGAGACTAATGAACAGATCGCCGCCAAACTTGGTATGCAAGTGCAGACGGGCCTGGGAAGTGTCCTTACGAAGCCCGAATTTTTATATCACTTATAGTTTTCGAAATATTAAGATATTAACGAAAATAACAATGCTGTTCAGGCCTATTGACGTCGCCGAGATTGCCGTTGCGTCATCCGTGACGTCGGCAACGTCATGTGCGGCAGAATGACGTCATTACGCTACTCGAATGGGGATGATGTCATTAGGGATGTTCAGATTACGTTCCGAGTCTCGACTCCCACTCCAGAGGATTCCTTTTTGGGAACTATGTCATCAAATACATCGGGGTTTTCCAAAGCAATGGTGTTTACTTATTCTAGGAGAACGAACAGAACCCGCCTGGGTGGTAAATTTATCTCCAACTTGAGAAAAATCTGAAATTTTGCACCTCGGAGTCGGAGCGGGAGTGGGAGTCAGACCAGATCTCAACCTCGCATTACCTCCACCAAGCGCTCCTGACGCATGAATTTAGCAGTTCCACCACCAAACGGGTATTGCCTAGTTTGTGAAAAACAAAATAACAATTAATTTAGTAAGTTAAGCTTGTTTTATTTGGCAGTGAAGAATAAATATCTACCATAAAAGTACATAATACTTTACAAAAACAACATTCATATACGTACTCGGAGTCGTGGAAATTTTTGCAAGCATTTTATTTTTGGGATGGTGCTCAATTAAGACAACATAAAAATTTTGGATGTTTAGGCCTAGATGCCGCCGACGCCCAACTTAAGCGCCGCAAACTTGAGGAATTACATGTACATCACCAAAGACTCCTGTTCTGAGGCACTGAAGTGGAAAGTAACGAAGTTGACCCACAAGAGTTCAGTCATTTGCGTGCAAAATCTGAAGGGTGCACAGGCATGCATTGGTTAATGGCAAGCAAAAAAGCTCTGTGTGTTAGACTGCCAGTGCATTGTGCCAGCATTAGGAGCCGTCAGTGTGTTTATTGCCAAAAGATGGCAGCAAAATTCTAGCAGGAAAATCCACGTGATTGGTGCTCGATCAAGAATGAATGAGCCCGCTATATGCGTTGAATTGGGTGGCATGGCAGTGACACCTATTGCTCAACTCACTGACACTAAGTGAAAGCTCCCATTGGGCCGAAGTGACACCTACTGCTCAGCTAACTGACAGCTCCTATCAGAAGACAAGGCTACTCTTGTAATATTCTAACAGCATGGACAGAGTGCTGAATGAAAAATAACAGCACAACACATATGGACTGAAAGTATGAGTTGAAATCATCACATCTCACGAGATCTTTAAGCTTTCAAGGTACGTGTACATGTACATTTCACGGGATGAGAAAAGCAGTCTTCTGTGACTATAGTTCACCATCCACAGATTGTCCTTCGCTGCCATGAAACTTCTGCACGTTTCCCAAAATGATATGTGAAATCACAAATGGACCAAAATCAATATTAGGCTCAACATCCAATATGTAATTTTATTTCCCAATCCATTTTTGGAGAGTAGCCTCGTCGTCGAAATGTCATGTGATCTCATTATGCGTAAGTCGCCATGGTTACCTGGTATCATTCGACTTCGAATTCGTCTCCGCTGTCATTTCCTGGTTTGTTTTGGAATGGCATGTTCCCTTGGAGTGTTTTGTCGGGTAATAAACCATGTCTGTGGAAAAACGTATAAGATATAAATAATGTTTGAGATACTGCGACTGCGAGATTATCAACGAACTGCTCCACTCTCAAATAAGCTTGGAATTTCACTTGCCCAATTTTCAGAGGTTAGCAGGGGTCTCAAAAGCTTTTGGATAAAGTTATTTACGACAGGCTATTTGCCGCCTGCGCCCTGTACTTTTGAGAGCCTTGGATTAGGGCTCAAATCATCCTGTAATTTGAGTTAAGGGTTATTTACTTACTCTAAGAGGTACCCCTCCACATCATTTGCGAAAAAGTCATTTCCAAGTTCATCTGATACACGAACAAAGTTTCCTATGAGTTCACCAGATTTGTAGACTAGAAGCGCTGGCACACCCATGGCAGACTGCAAGGGAGATGCAAAATTTCATTACTACAACAGCATACCAGTGCTCCTGGCAGAAGGGAGATTTGAGGAAGGGTTTTTGAGGGGAAGGGCATATTGGACAGGGAAAAAAGTAGGACTCTGCCCCTTCGTAATAGAGACTACACTTTGTTGAAACAGCTGAGAAAATAGCTGAATGCTGTTTTCAGGTAAATGGGTTGAAGCCTAAGAGGAAATAATGTATCTATCAGAAATCTAGTAGATTTGGACAAAAATACCCAGTACTTGTCAAACAAGCCAAAAAGGGAACTTACAAACTTGTGACTTAGCTTTGCCTCGGATGCTCTGATTTGACAGAATTTGACCCTGGGATATTCACAGGCAAGACATGCTAGGCATCCACTCATGGCCTCACAGGCAGGAATGCCCTGGAAACAGAGAAGAAATACGAGTTGAGAAATTTTTTAAGGACACCTCTAAATTGAGGCCAGCATCCCTCATTCCTCAACGTGTACTCAATAGAGAGGTTCTGCTCTGGCCCGTGGACACCGTTCTTCTGAGGACACCTAAGTTCAATCTTGAATTGGTCACTTCTACTCTGTATTCTAAATTCATCTCAAACAAGGACAGTATCCATCTCCTCCAGGTCACCTAATAGAGAGGTTCCATTGAAAGAGAAAACAGTTCACATTCAGATTTTCAAGTCCAAATGGCAGACTCACTACTTACATCTTCATAAAGATGAATAATGACCGTAACCTGTGGCTTTTCTTTGTCGATAGCATCTAAGAAACCTTCCTTTGCCAGACGCACCACTTTACCAAACGTTGGCCTGCGAACAGAAATGCAAGACTAGAGGGTAACAAAATGCAAGGACTCCAAGCAAATGAAGTAACTCTAGAACAGTCTACTTTTTTCCTTGGTGTCCACCTCCAAGAATCAGTTTCTTGGTATATTCTTTGGCAACAAGGCAGAACACAGATGATTGGATGAAAATAGACAAAGAACGTTGACAAATTCTCCAAATAACGGCAACGCCACTGGTGGTTTCCTCAAGTTTTGTGGGAGAAATTTTTATGATATAGGGAAAGCTTCCCTCAGGGAAAGGGAAAGCTTCCCAAGTTTCCAACATCAACTTACTGGTTTTCGTAAGCGTTCCTCATTTCTTCCATCCGTTTTTCTCGGTACTGCACCATGAATTCGTCCTCAATTTCTTCCAGCATCGCCATAAATTCCTCATCTTTTTGTGCTTCTTTCGCATCATCAAGCTGCAGACATAAAATATCATATTTGTAACAAATGCACAATTGTACATTTGTAACTTAGGTAGGATTGGAACCTAAGTAGCGGTGAAACTTAGTTGGATTTAAAATATTTCAGGGCATGAATGTGTGACTAATTTCAAGTGGCATGCGGACTCCAGCAAGTTTCAAGTCATAAGTCCGACTAAAGGACAAGTTTCATATCCCTTTTGACAACTACACTGACAGAATTTGCTCATGGCTCACAACAGCTCAGCAACTTACATGTGATCGACAAGTGATTGACAATTTTTTCATAAGATCTGATTTTTCTTGTTCTGCGCCCTCTCTTTTCTCTGTCTCAAGCTGTTTATAGCGTCGCCAGTCGTTTATCACACCTTTTGGGCCAGTCTGAAAAGACAGGAACAGTACATTGCAATAGAAAGTAGGCTACCAGTTGGCTTAGCAGAAATAGGCCTAGAGTGGAAACTAAGGATGCCATTGGGACAGAGAGATCCCATCCTTAATTGAGATGTCCTGATTACAGGAGTAACACTGAATAGAAGTAACCAACACGGCAACTAAATTTTGTTATCTTCAACAGAGTGGTGTAATCCTGGAAAAGGCATCCATGATTTACTGAGGTTCTACTGTTTAACGCTAATTTCTGCTAAAAATGAATGGTTAATAGTTGTACTGCTATGAGATGCGGACACAGAGATTTGTTCCTTCCCTTCCTTCTATTGAGTAGGCCTAGCTGTATTTTCGCAGAGTGAACTTACATTTGTACACCTTCCATCATATGGTTTCACTTCTGGGGGTGGGATATCTGCAGCAGCCTCAGCAGCTTGTTTTGCCCCATCATCTGATCCGCATGATTCCTTATCATCTTCGTCTTCCCCTTCATCGCTGCTGCAGTAATAGTGTGTCTTTTCGCCGAGGAGTTTATCATCAAGGCTTAAGGCCATCTTCTGAAAGAGAACGATTTTGACTTAAACTCAGGGAGGGGTACTGTAGGGCTGCTGGCAAATAGTGTCAGGTAGGCCTACTCTGTTGTAAGATTGTCTGATCCAAGGCCTCTGATGTAGCTAGGCCCGAGGTCCATGGCATGGCATGGGACCATGCATGGGCCTTGGTAGGCGTATTTCATGATTATCAACTACTGGGTAGTCCTAGGCGCGATTACGCTTAAGATCCCATGCCGGTAGCCATGGTAGGCCTAGCTGCTTCAGACACTAGAGTGAGAGTCCAGTCCGGTCGCCGTCGGTCAGTGGTGTGGTGGGGCCCCCACACCTGGCCTCTCCCTCCCTACCCCTAGGCTAGGCCTACTAAACTAGCCTACCCTAGCCTTAGCCCCTCCCTAGCCTAGGCTAGGCCTTATCATGTTATGCAATCAATGCAATCATCCGCATCATGTCAATTCAGTTCGGGAAAGTTCAAAAATTGGAAACGTTTCCGACTTTGGCAACGTTTCTTTTTTTGGAAGCGATTTTCGATTCCAATATCGGGAACGTTTCTGAATTTGGAAGCCCAGAGATTATGGCACAATCAAGCCTTTTGATGATGATAATTGATGATTACCGATGATTGCAGCCAACTTACGCCAGCAATTCAGATTTTACGCCGTGAAATACAAGGTCACAGGTGCTGCCATCTGTTAATGGAAAAAAACACTTCCCAATTTTTGATACTCATATCCCGATTAGGCCTAACATGCAAATAGGCCTACACCGATTCCGATATCGGAATCGAAAACCGCTTCCGAAAAAAGAAACGTTGCCAATATTGGAATCGCTGGGCTTCCAAAATCAGAAACGTTTCCAAATTCGGAACTTTCCCGAACTGAATTGTCAGGATCACCGATGTCAGTTGACAACAGGAATGCATGACCCGATGACGCTGAGGCTCGAGCCTCACCTGCTGCAGTGTCGTGACTGCACTGCACAGCATCCATAGGATGATGCACACAACATGCACAACATGACATGACATGGACATGATGCCAGCAGCAGAGCAGAGTGGCACATGCATGCATGCATGCACACACTGAGTCTGACACAGCACACACACGACACACTTCATTCATGCATTCATGACTTCACTGTCATTCCAAGAAACTTCTAAATCGAGAATGATGGTCAGGGCCGGATATTGAGACATTCTACCTTTCTTTCTCTGGAAAAACCTTATCCAGTCGTTCAGCTCAATATGTGATGGCCAAGGAACTGGATGATTTATTGGAGGTTTTTTAGACGAAATATGAGTAAATTTTAGTTACTTAATCTGTCGACAGGTGACACTATTAGTCAAATCGTCGTTTCCGATATACTCGTCGAATCATTTCTATGGTTGCCGCAAAGTTTTTGTCTTCGGGGCAGTTTGGTGTTAGTGCCTCAAAATTTGCACTATTAGGTTGCTATGACCTGCATCCCCAATTCGCAGCATTGGCCACGTGACTGAGTGGGGCATACTGCTTCAGATATTCCAAGACAAAACTCCAAGTAGGCCTACCTGGAGTAATTAAATTACACCACAGAAGAAGCATTTGAGAGTTTATGTCCCAACACTAAACAACAGCCAGGGAGAAACAGAGGAGCAACACGATGATAAATGAAAACTGCTTTAACCCCCCTCATTACTTGACTGCCAGATTCCGGCGGTTTCAGACCCAGTCACATCTTCAGCAACCGCCAAATACGGGCGGTCTCAATGTTGCTTTGTAATCTGAACGTCAAACTAAACAATATACATGTGTATTATTCCCCTGATTCAGATTCAAATTGGAAACTGGCGAGGAAAGGTCCAGTCATGAAAGGGTTAACATTCAACTGACATTCACTCAACAAAACAAGTCTCTATATTGCATGTACATTTTATTTTTACACCTAACATCTTCACTGAAATGAAATACACTGTACAACTGTGACAAAATACTTGTTTCTATGTTTGAGGGGACTATGTACAATGGATTCTTGCGATAAAATGGAATCATTCATGCAAATGCTATAAAACTTTCAAATATTCCAAATTTAGAAAATTCTGTTTTCTATCATCAGTGAATGCAATGGGAAAACGCAGTAACAGACAGCATGTACACAACAATACATTCAGTGGAATCTCCCTTTTACAGACACCTCACCCTCCCGGACATCTCTTGCATTACTCGTAGGCCGGGTTTACATAGGCGTATACAGTATCCGGACACGCTGGCGAACAATGGCCTAATAAAGGGTTCATGACCATGAAATCTTTGTTCGCCAGCATGTCCGTACACCGTAGGCCTATACCTCTTTGTAACCCCGGCCTTACAGCAATGAAGTTACATTCTATAGCCATGTTTTATGGAGGGTGGTTTTAACAGTTTTGACAGTTTAAAATACACATGTATCTTCGGAACGGTCCTTCAGTTCTGAAATGGTTAAGGAAACCAATATTTAAAGGCAATAGCAAGGTGCCACTAACTTTGTTACTGGCAAATTCTGCTCTGCACTAGTAAGGAGTAAACGATTAAGAAATGAAGTGACAAAAAGATAACTGTACACAACAACAGCTACTACTCTAGATAAAGTAATTTATCAAAGCTTTTTTCGAAATTTCAAAGATAAGCCTTCACTCGTCCCCACTGTTTAGCTGGCCATAGGTATAAACAACTACAGAGCGCAGGTAACCTAGTGGGTAGCGATTTGAAATTGCCGAGGGAGTTTAAGATACCGGTAAGCATAGAAAATTTCATGAAGCACTAAGCAGGGCCCAAATCTTTGGCTTCCCGAAACTGGAAATCCGCACAACAATTTTCATGCCTGAATTTAGCAAGTCTGGACACAACACAAGTATCAATGGCAAGTTTCCTTCCTTATACCCCGTATTTATAGAGGTTCTTCACGTGACGTCACACCCTAATTAGCATAGAATCCATAGGAATTAATTACCACCCTAATTAGCATAGAATTAATAGGAACTGGTGCAGCCATAATGGTCGTCGGTGTCAATGGCATTTAGTGAAAGGAATCAGATTATAACTGAAATATTTTCCAAACTACCTTTCTTATCATTTCAGTTTCTTAGTACCGGTATTTGATTTGTCAAATAAAATCACATGTTCTACAGCAGTCTGATGACTGAATGACACCTGTCTGTTGTAAAAACAGACAATTAGTGCTGAATTACATTGAGTTGTAATGTATTACTGATGGCCAAGCACATGGCTAATTATATATTAATTAGCTCATTGGTACTGAGTTTTGACGTCGAAGTCAACAATGAGACATCAACGATAAGCACGAATATGAAATAGTAACGGGTTTCTTGGGTGAAAGTCATCGCATCCTTCTACCAGATTCGAACCCTCGCATAAGGCATCAATCGCCAGCACTAAGGGGCCGCACGCCTTAAAGCAAATGGCTCGCGGGGGTTGTTGACAGTTGTTTGTTGACATGTCCTCAAATGAAGCGCCGTTTTGAGAAAAAGGCGAAAGAAGGATTTTAGTTTAATGGAAAATGCATTAGACAGCCAAACTTCGGAGGCGTATTCTGCAAAATCTGCCGCTTCGAAATCAATGTGAATAGTACAAAATGTACATTTTGACCGACTGGATTTGAAAATGTCATTAACCCATTTTAACAAATTTTTAATGGAACGTCGTCCCCAGGTGCACGTTCGCATTTTCCACAGGTTTTGCCTATGACTGGAGCACGGCTTTGCCTGGAGACTAGGTTCACTCTCTATGGGACGTACCATCAAAAATCAAAACAAACCCCGTGAGCCATTCGCTTTAACCACTAGGCCAAGCACGGGGGTAATAATTCGTCACTGCTTCAGGACTTTGTATGGGAAGGAAGAACACAGATATTGCAGGTCTCGATGAAGGTTGGAAGTTGAGTGGTATGATAAACACAATCAAGAAAGCGGCATAGAAATGCGGAACTTTACCTCTATGTGTTCACCAGTTTGGATACATACTGATTATGCCCGATGAAAATATCAGAATAGATACAATTTGATATAAATGTACGAAAAGAGAAATGATGACTAGTACATGGTTCTAAANATCAAGCTGCAGACATAAATTTGTAACAGATGCACAATTGTAACTTAGGTAGGATTGGATTAGGTAGGGGTGAAACTTATAGTATTAAGTATTAAGTAGGATTTCAAATATTTCAGGGCATGAATGTGTGACTAATTTCAAGTGGCATGCGGACTCCTGCTCACAGCAAGTTTCAAGTCATAAGTCCGACTAAAGGACAAGTTTCATATCCCTTTTGACAACTACACTGACAGAATTTGCTCATGGCTCACAACAGCTCAGCAACTTACATGTGATCGACAAGTGATTGACAATTTTTTCATAAGATCTGATTTTTCTTGTTCTGCGCCCTCTCTTTTCTCTGTCTCAAGCTGTTTATAGCGTCGCCAGTCGTTTATCACACCTTTTGGGCCAGTCTGAAAAGACAGGAACATTTCATTGCAACACTAACAGAAAGTAGGCTACCAGTAAGCTTAGCAGAAATAGGCCTAGAGTGGAAACTAAGGATGCCCTTGGGACAGAGAGATCCCATCCTTAATTGAGATGTCCTGATTACAGGAGTAACACTGAATAGAAGTAACCAACACGGCAACTAAATTTTGTTATCTTCAACAGAGTGGTGTAATCCTGGAAAAGGCATCCATGATTTACTGAGGTTCTACTGTTTAACGCTAATTTCTGCTAAAAATGAATGGTTAATAGTTGTACTGCTATGAGATGCGGACACAGAGATTTGTTCCTTCCCTTCCTTCTATTGAGTAGGCCTAGCTGTATTTTCGCAGAGTGAACTTACATTTGTACACCTTCCATCATATGGTTTCACTTCTGGGGGTGGGATATCTGCAGCAGCCTCAGCAGCTTGTTTTGCCCCATCATCTGATCCGCATGATTCCTTATCATCTTCGTCTTCCCCTTCATCGCTGCTGCAGTAATAGTGTGTCTTTTCGCCGAGGAGTTTATCATCAAGGCTTAAGGCCATCTTCTGAAAGAGAACGATTTTGACTTAAACTCAGGGAGGGGTACTGTAGGGCTGCTGGCAAATAGTGTCAGGTAGGCCTACTCTGTTGTAAGATTGTCTGATCCAAGGCCTCTGATGTAGCTAGGCCCGAGGTCCATGGCATGGCATGGGACCATGCATGGGCCTTGGTAGGCGTATTTCATGATTATCAACTACTGGGTAGTCCTAGGCGCGATTACGCTTAAGATCCCATGCCGGTAGCCATGGTAGGCCTAGCTGCTTCAGACACTAGAGTGAGAGTCCAGTCCGGTCGCCGTTGGTCAGTGGTGTGGTGGGGCCCCCACGCCTGGCCTCTCCCTCCCTACCCTAGGCTAGGCCTACTAAACTAGCCTACCCTAGCCTTAGCCCCTCCCTAGCCTAGGCTAGGCCTTATCATGTTATGCAATCAATGCAATCATCCATGCATCATCAGGCCTCTCAATTACACACTTTGGGATACCCCCGTTCTTTTCCAGAATTTGGGCTTTTTACGTCGCTACGCTAATTTTCCTCTAATTTGGGCTTTTTCAGATGTGGAGTAGCCTGGCTAGGCATATTAATAAACTATGTAATAATAAGTATTAAACAACTTTTTCACTTTATTA
This sequence comes from Notospermus geniculatus, assembly GCA_002633025.1. Lineage (NCBI taxonomy): Eukaryota > Metazoa > Nemertea > Pilidiophora > Heteronemertea > Lineidae > Notospermus > Notospermus geniculatus. The sequence continues at coordinate 196,271 of NMRB01001024.1, read as the reverse complement.
TTTCAAAACAATTTATCAATATTCCATTGTTATTGATTCACGCTGCGGGAAAATATTCCACATGATTATTGCTGACACCCTCTAAAGCTATTGACATACACTGCAGAAAAATGTTCCAAAAATGTTCTGTTGTTATTGATACACTGTACAAAGTAGTAGTGTCGCCATCTAGTGCTAACTTGATGACTCATGCAGTCACTGTGCTGCACACATCAGTGACACTGGCCCAGATTTCCCGCCAAAAGATCGTCGATGACCAATGCGGCTATGAAGTGAGATCAGTTATTTTAGTAAATATCTCCTTGCTGTAAGAAATGTAGCCAACAAATTTGATATGACTGGAAAGTGCATTCTTTCTGCATGGCAGCCAAATAGATTATACATGAATTCTGTCAGGGGTTTGGGAGAAATGGACTTGGAAATATAACAAGCTCTAAAATGTTGAAGTCGGTCAGTTGCAGCATTTTATCTTCAGCTGGCGCTCTGAGGAGTTTGTGAAATGCATTTTATTAATGATTTATCATTCTTACAGCTTGATATTGGGCATCATGCCTGAATTTGGGCTTCTTGAATTTGGGCGCTTACACCGTTGACGGTGTGTACTTTACGTAATTGAGAGGCCTGATCATGTCAATTGTCAGGATCACCGCGATGTCAGTTGACAACAGGAATGCATGACCCGATGACGCTGAGGCTCGAGCCTCACCTGCAACAGTGTCGTGACTGCACTGCACAGCATACATAGGATGATGCACACAACATGCACAACATGACATGACGATGATGCCAGCAGCAGAGCAGAGTGGCACATGCATGCACAGACTGCACACTGAGTCTGACACACAGCACACACACGACACACTTCATTCATCATGTCATGATGTTCAATTCAGTCCGGGAAAACTCCGAAATCGGAAACGTTGCCGAATTCGGACTCGCAGCGAGTCCGATTTCAGAAACGTTTCCGAATTCGGACTCGCTAAACGTTTCCGAATTCGGAAACGTTTACCTTCAAGCGCGGATCGGAGCATGTGAACCTGCCATCGGATGGTTGGCGACTTAGTTGCCAGGTGGCAGCACTAGTAGACTACCAATTTGCGGCGCGGTTTCGTCATCGGTGGCACAATTTCCCTGGAATTCTTAATTACGTCTTAATTAGTGAGTTGATTTGCAGGTGTACTGACATAATGCATTAGCGTATGCAATCAGGAGTTACCTGGACCAGTAGAAACTGCTTTATTCCCATTGCAAACTGTAAATATCGCATGAATTCTGATTGTCACTGAGCGGGATGACCATATGGATGACCTACACTAATTCGGCAACGTTTCCGAATTCGGAAACGTTTAGCGAGTCCGAATTCGGAAACGTTTCTGAAATCGGACTCGCGCGAGTCTGAATTCGGCAACGTTTCCGATTTCGGAGTTTTCCCGGACTGAATTCATGCATTCATGACTTCACTGTCATTCCAAGAAACTTCTAAATCGAGAATGATGGTCAGGGCCGGATATTGAGACACTCTACCTTTCTTCCTCTGGAAAAACCTTATCCAGTCGTTCAGCTCAATAATGTGATGGAAGGAACTGGATGATTTATTGGAGGTTTTTTAGACGAAATATGAGTAAATTTTAGTTACTTAATCTGTCGACAGGTGACACTATTAGTCAAATCGTCGTTTCCGATATAGGCCTACTCGTCGAATCATTTCTATGGTTGCCGCAAAGTTTTTGTCTTCGGGGCAGTTTGGTGTTAGTGCCTCAAAAGTGACAGAATTTGCACTATTAGACTGCATGCTATGACCTGCATCCCCAATCTGTTGGATATTTCCCCACATGGGTATAGTAATAGACTGCATGCTATGACCTGCATCCCCAATCTGTTGGATATTTCCCCACATGGGTATAGTATCAGGTACCACATTTCCTTGATTTGCAGCATTGGTCACGAGACTGGGTGGGGCCTACTGGTTCAGATGTTCCAAGACAAAAATCCAAGTAGGCCTACCTGGAGTAATTAAATTATGCCACAGAAGAAGCATTTGAGAGTTTATGTCCCAACACTAAACAACAGCCAGGGAGAAATAGAGGAGCAGCAAATGAAAACTGCTTTAACCCCCCTCATTACTTGACTGCTAGATTCCGGCGGTTTCAGACCCAGTCACATCTTCAGCAACCGCCGAATACGGGCGGTCTCAATGTTGCTTTGTAATCTGAACGTCAAACTAAACAATATACATGTGTATTATTCCCCTGATTCAGATTCAAGTTGGAAACTGGCGAGGAAAGGCCCAGTCATGAAAGGGTTAACATTCAACTGACATTCACTCAACAAAACAAGTCTCTATATTGCATGTACATTTTATTTTTACACCTAACATCTTCACTGAAATGAAATACACTGTACAACTGTGACAAAATACTTGTTTCTATGTTTGGGGGACTATGTACAATGGATTCTTGTGATAAAATGGAATCATTCATGCAAATGCTATAAAACTTTCAAATATTCCAAATTTAGAAAATTCAGTTTTCTATCATCAGTGAATGCAAGGAAAATGCAGTAACAGACAGCATGTACACAACAATACATTCAGTGGAATCTCCCTTTTACAGACACCTCACCCTCCCGGACATATCTTGCATTACTCGTAGGCCGGGTTTACATAGGCGTATACAGTATCCGGACACGTTGATGAAATCTTTGTTCGCCAGCATGTCCGTACACCGTATACCTCTTTGTAAACCCGGCCTTACAGCAATGAAGTTACAGGTAATTTCTATAGCCATGTATACAGGCTATGCACTGACGTCATCAAATGACGTCATCAATGGGTATGACGCCACGCTGGATGGAACTGCGCAGGTAAAAACCGTCAAAAGCGCTGCGCAGTTCCATCCAACATGGCGTCACGCTGGCTGATGACGTCACGTGCATAGCCTCTATAACGGAGGGTGGTTTTAACAGTTTTGACAGTTTAAAATACACATGTATCTTCGGAACGGTCCTTCAGTTCTGAAATGGTTAAGGAAACCAATATTTAAACCTGGATTGAAAATTTCTAATCAGTCTGACTTGTAATATAAGGACAGCAATTCTGAGCCCTCAATAGAGGTGACTTAAATAGAGAGGTTCCACTTCCATCATATGTCAACCTGATTATGACTTGATTCAAGTAAGATGCATAGTTCAGAAAGAGAAAAAGAGAGACGTTTTGCATTCAGTCAGATTACGTAATAGAAACTGGTACAAATGTTCATGCTTTACGAATATTCTTCTTGAAATAAAACACCCATGAAATTTTTGCCATATAAATTTGTTTGGAAAAACTGAAACATCCAGATGTGACACTCCTCAACCTACCGGTAATTACCAAATTATCAATGCCTACAAATTTACCTAAATATCTATTTTTGATAATATCTATATTTTTTCGTCAAAAGGCAATAGCAAGGTGCCACTAACTTTGTTACTGGCAAATTCTGCTCTGCACTAGTAAGGAGTAAACGATTAAGAAATGAAGTGACAAAAGATAACTGTACACAACAACAGCTACTACTCTAGATAAAGTAATTTATCAAAGCTTTTTTCGAAATTTCAAAGATAAGCCTTCACTCGTCCCCAGTGTTTAGCTGGCCATAGGTATAAACAACTACAGAGCGCAGGTAACCTAGTGGGTAGCGATTTGAAATTGCCGAGGGAGTTTAAGATACTGGTAAGCATAGAAAATTTCATGAAGCACTAAATCGAATCTCAGGGCCCAAATCTTTGGCTTCCTGAAACTGGAAATCCGCACGACAATTTTCATGCCTGAATTTAGCAAGTTTGGACACAACACAAGTATCAATGGCAAGTTTCCTTCCTTATACCCCGTATTTATAGAGGTTCTTCACGTGATGTCACACCCTAATTAGCATAGAATCCATAGGAATTAATTAGCACCCTAAATTGAATGACACCTGTCTGTTGTGAAAACAGACAGTTAGCACTGAATTACAGAGTTGTAGTGTATTACTGACGGCCAAGCACATGGCTAATTATCTATTAATTAGCTCATTAGCTGTGACGGCGGTGAAGAACCTCTAAGTCAACAATGAGACATCAATGACAAGCACGAATATGAAATAGTAACGGGTTTCTAAGGTGAAAGTCATTGCGTACTTCTACCAGATTCGAACCCACGGACCCTCGCATAAGGCATCAATCGCCAGCACTAAGGGGCCGCACGCCTTAACCACTAGGCCAAGCACGGGGTAATAATTCATCACTGCTTCAGGACTTTGTATGGGAAGGAAGAACACAGATATTGCAGGTCTCGATGAAGGTTGGAAGTTGAGTGGTACGATAAACACAATCAAGAAAGCGGCACAGAAATGCGGAACTTTACCTCTATGTGTTCACCAGTTTGGATACATAGGGCCGATTTCACAAAGGGTGTTTAAGACTTAGACGGCCCATACTGATTATGCCCGATGAAAATATCAGAATAGATACAATTTGATATAAATGTACGAAAAGAGAAATGATGACTAGTACATGGTTCTAAATATACAAATTACCAACAAATGATTACTTTTTAATAAATAAAGATTACAATTAAATACTTACATGTACATTGTACATTTTCATATTGTACACAATACCAATAACTAGTCAAGGAAACGATATTTGTTGTAATAACGATGTAACGTTTTTCAGTGTGGCCCGTGTGCCAGTGTGATATTTATACAATCGACTGATGGAATAAGCAGCGACTTGACAACGGGCGACACACAGAGAAACAGCGAGTCCGTTTCCCAGTGTGTTCCGAACAATGGGAATCACACAGAAAAATGGCCACACTGAAAAACGTTACACCGGTACTTGACATCTTGGAGGTTTTATATTTGAAGACACTATTTGTGGTTACACCTTACTGATGGATATACACAGATGATATTGTAATAAATAATACTATATACATCCTTTTTAAGAATAAGATAACCTTCCCCGCGAGGCGTGGTTATGGGGGAGCCTCTGCCTTGAGCTGCCTTTGAGATAATTTCACTCATTACCTTAAGTAGTGTAACTTATGGGCTGGTATGAAAATGGCTGCCTGGTTTGAGTCATTACAATTTAAGCACGTTTTCTTGAGATTTTCAGCAATTTTATAAGAACTCGTAGTCAAAATACACACAACACAGAACCAAAATCTTAAATCGTTTTGAATATTTTCAAACATCCAACTTGGAACAACTGAATTGATATAGCAAATCCATCCAAACTGGGAGACATTTTAAAACAAAATGTTTCTTATGATCAGGTCTATGAAAGAATTGGTAACAGAAGAGCATTACAGAAATAACAGCTTGTAAACTCCAGATCGGGCTGCGAGCATCGAGGTTTCCAACCAACTGGAAACCTGGCCCTGGTTCTTTACTTTTGCATTTGCAGCAGGAGGCTAAGGCGTAGGTATAATCACACACTTCTGGTGCTAGTGATTGTGTGAGGAAGCAAGTAACTTTCATACCTCAGGTGGGCCACCTCAAACATGCAGCCAGGCCTGCGATCTACTGTGGAGAAAAGATGCAAATTCACGTGGAAAATCGCATCAATTTCCAGGAAACCACTGCACTTCCTTCCGTGTTACATATGTCGGATTCAATTGTCTTCAGCCCATTGGTTTGGAGATATTCAAGATAAACTGCTGTCCATTTACTTTTGGCCATGAGTGTACATACTTTTGCATTTGCAGCAGGAGGGTAAGGCGTAGGTGTACATATCACACACTTCTGGTGCTAGTGATTGTGCGAGGAAGCAAGTAACTTTCATACCTCAGGTGGGCCACCTCAAACATCCAGCCAGGCCTGCGATCTACTGTGGAGAAAAGATGCAAATTCACGTGGAAAATCGCATCAATTTCCAGGAAACCACTGCACTTCCTTCCGTGCTGTGACTACTGCGTACCAACCATATGGCAGTGAAGATTTGTCGGCAAGCGCCCAGTAGGTGACCACTGTTGAAAATCTCGCTTGATCTCAATGTTGAAGCCATTCATCGCCCCAGCATGGGATTATCGTTGAAAATCCTCCATGACCTCCATACTGAAGCCACCAAAATCTGTTCAATGAATCATCTTGTGAATCTTGAGGATTTTTCCCAGGCGCTGCTTCGCTGTAGCCATACCCTTCTTTGGTTTTTTGGATGCTGCTGAAAAATATGTAGAGACCCAAATCAAATGTACTTGGAGAGGTGAGGAAGAGAAGATGTTTCTTAGATGTTAAATCGAGAGCTTTGCTCCAAATATGGCATCATTAGCTCTAAAGACAACACTGGGCAAATTAATATCCAACACAAGGAAATCCGCAGTGCCCGGAGAAAACCTGCAATGTCAGAGTCATTGGGCCGTATTCACCAAGGGTGATCATCGCACGATTAAGACTTAGACTTCACTAAATGCACACACTTCCACCATGCTTTTGAAGAAGGTACACGCGTCTAAGTCTTAATCGCGCGATGATCACCCTTGGTGAATTCGGCCCATATTCTCTATCAAATGAGTTATGTGTCTGACTGGGGATCGACCCCGGAACCTCGGGGAGACTGGGTATGATATTTCCACTGCATCACTCTGATAGCCCAATGTATCATAAGAGCAAATACCTAAGGTGTCCATACTCTTTCAACAATATCAACAATCACTGAAGGTACACATAGTGAGGAAACTTACATTTGGGTGGCGAAGATGGAGTTTTCAGAGCAGGACTGAGGCCTGCACTTAGTATTCCACCTAAAAAGAAATATTATAAATGGCATTGTTTAACAATACTGATTTACATATTCAAATGAGCAATACCCACAACAATAACTTGGGGAGATCCAGTGTACCAAATCATTTGAAAAAGTACCGGTAATGGAGATAATGTAAAACTTGCTCACACTCCATAGGCTCTTTTTTGGCTCTTGTTGAGGGTTTAGGGCAGTTTGGTTCCAGATCAGACAGAGATCAGTCAACTCAGCATGGGTTTACTTTGTAAATTCACATAGTCTTAAGACATTCCCACCCATCCATTGCATTAAGAGGTTCATGAATGACTACTCACTTGATCCACTTCCCGAGAGATTGAGGCTTGAAGCTGAGGTGCCCGGTTGAGGTTCAAAGTCAAATGGTGATGATGGGATATTAATGAGAAGATTGGAGGGTTTTTCAATCTTTGGTTTTTTCCTGATGTACTGTCGTTTTGGAGCCTGAAACATTGATACCGATGGAGAAAATAAGACGGTGGCGGGGTGGTTGAGTAGGCCTATTGGACTCATGCTCAAGAGAAGCGCAGGGTTCAATTCCCATTCTGTGCCCTCGACTAATGATCTTAATACGGCGAGTTTTCTTACCGGTTTATCTGCTAAAGCAGCTGCCGCAGCAGCTAACCCGCTCTCCACAGCCTCCTTTTTCGTCCCTTCTCGTGGCTCTCGCTCAGGTTTTGGGCAGTTAGGTTCCAATTTGGCTGCAAGGGACAGGGCAAATTCAGGGAAGGAAATATCACAACCATAAAGTCCTGGAGATAAAATCTTGAATACCAATAATTTTCAGAAGGATATGAAAGAACGTCAAGTTTTTCTAGAAAGAAAGGAGTTTCTGCAGAACCTACGCCTGACAAGTGGCATGTGCAATCAACAACCTTCAAAGACAACCACCAAACCAAGAATTCTAAGAATTCAACCAGGTACGATAGTTCATTACCTTTCGGATTCCACGTCTCATCTTTCTTTGGACGTCCTCTTGGTTTGAACACATGTTCACCCTCATCATCCGAGATGTCCAAAGTTGGATATACTGCAGAAGAAATGAAGAAGAGTTTATGCTATGAAGAAGAAGAGTGACTCTTATGAAGAAGGTTAATTTTGTAGAATTTTTGAAATGCCCATTTCATTATGTTGAGGCGGCAGCCATTTTGGTTGCCATGACAACTCACCGTATTCATCATCTTTATAACATGTCTGCATCTTCTCACCCGTATCATCGCTCAACAATGTTTTCCGATTCCGCTGCAATTTTATTGTTCCTTTGGCTCGAAGGTCAGCCAGTGGCGACCCGGACCTTCCCCCAACCTGCTGGAAGCCGCCAAGGCGCATGGAAAGCAACCCACCAATTGCATCCCTCATGCTGGGTGATCTGAAATTGGAGGGTTTTTTGTCAACTGGGTGAGGTCAATTCTCAATTCAGTTATTACTTTGTACCTATAACTGGTCTCAATGGATGTAGTGATGTGCTCAATGGGTTGCTCTTTTAGTTCCCGAGAAAGGCTTCTGGAAAGGGGGCAATAATATGGAGCATATTTGTGACCCTCCACTCTAAAACCTTACACTTCTGGTAGCTCGACTTGAAAGTGCCAGCCTGAAGAAGACCCCGGTTGGGGTTGAAAATTTGCTAAGATTCTGGAAATTGACTTCCTGTTTATCATCCACTCTAAAACCAGTCCTAAGTCGCTCGGAAAATGCACCTAAACTTACTGAGATGACACCAGGAGATAATGAAGAAATGGAATCACTCAGACTTCACAACAGACTGACAATACTGTAATTGACAGATAATTTGTCCCAACTTGCCAACCTCAGAGCGACTTACGACTGGTTTTGTGGTGGAGGGTCACATTTGAGACATGGAAAGAGTGGGGAACTGCTTAAAAAAGCTTCACATAATCGTCATACAGAATCATTCCAATCAGTGGCAAACTTGGCAACAAAGACTGCCAGTTACAAACCAAGAAGGCGTTCAACAGAAGAAATGAATTCCCCTTACCCCAAATTTTCATCAATCTTGAAATCCGTCTCCGTACCATAACCGCTGGCCTCGAGGATATCTGCAATACTGCCATTAAGGCCACCACGGATTTCTGGCATGTTTAATCTCGATTTCTGTATGCCCTCGTCATCTGGGTCGCTCATTGATGTGTCAAATGATGATTCCTGAGATACCATTTCTTGACTGCTGGAAGTTTCAGTCGTGGAACTTGATGCTGCTGTTCGAGCTGGAACTGAAATAGACAGAAGGTACATACATTTCAAATTTGGATTCACCAGACTCAACTTGCTGATCCTCTTTTGGCCCGTTTCTTAGACTTGCCTTTGTTACAAAGTATTTGTCCCCAGCCCAACAGGGATCTTGCCAATCCCAATTGTGAGCAGTCTAGGAAAACCCGTTGGATGTCGCGTTTGAGGAAAGTGTTAATGACCTTGGTAAACCCCCACATTTCAATAGCAGAAATGTACTACGTAACAGGTGAACAGTAGTAGATCAATGCACAGGCAATCTAACAACCCTTGTTGATCACTCAGCGACTTCCGACGGGTTTTCCTAGACCGCCACACGAATTATGGTTTAATTGGCTACCATGGAACTTCTCTGCAAGATCTAGGACAACTAAGTTCAGCCAATAGCAGTAGTCAGCCACGCTTATCGCAAAACACAGCAACAAAGTTCTAGTGGACCAATATACATGTACACTATAAAAGTCTCCTGCTGATTGGAGTTCAGTCAACCATGAATGGGTCTGCTAGGCATTGAATTGGGCTGTAGAGACTCCTATTGGTCAACTGACAGACAGCTCGTTTTCATTCTGACTGCTGTAACTGGACACCTCTCAATTAAGGACTGCATCTGTCAATCCCAAAGATGAGAGGTCCCAGAGTAAATACCGCTATGGTCCAGAAGAAAAGAGCGAATGGAAACTGGAACAATTTCTTACGAGATAATTTGAGTTTGAGTCCTCCCGTTCGTAATTCCCGTGGTTGATGAAACGGCATCATGGGAGAAGTCGGCTGTGGCGCCCGTTTCCGCGGCGTCTCATCGACGACAAGCTGGCTGTCATCAGAATCCGAATCGTCATCTTTGATGTTGAATGATTGAAATTTCCCTGGACTAGGTGATTTGGTTTTTGTTGAACTGGAAGAGATGAATGGCATTTTGACCCCTTTTACCAGAAGACTCCCAATCAAAGACAACAACTGCCAATCCTAGTGTCCGTTATAAATGGGCTCCAAGAAAAAATGCACAACCACATTCCTCAAACTCCATTCACCCACAGTGATTTCATTATTGCCAGCTGTGACCAACCCTAATTGCATAATGCTCAGAGGTCAGGCTTATGTACTGTACATGAAGGTTGTTGCATAATGAAACTGATGCAAGTGCACGATGTCAGTTTCATTGACTGGACAGTTGCAGGAAAATTCGTCCCCGAGGAGAATTCCTCCCTGGAAAATTCGTCCGAGGAAAATTCGTCCCTGGAAAACTCGCCCCGGAAAATTCGTCCCTGGGGAAAATTCGTCCCTGGATAATTCGTCCCCGGGGAAAAATGATCCCCATGGACTATTCCTGGCAAATTCAACCCTCGACTTGAAGTTGAATCAATTATTTGGAGGGATATGAGATGCCGAATTTACATGTGTTCTTGGTGAATAATACTGAATGAATTCTGAAAGCACAAAGAAGATATGATAACGACAATAGAAATGAGTTTTCTGTACCTGACTATTTTCCCGTTAGACACCTTAAGTTTGATAGCACTAGGAGTAGACACGCCGGATTCTGTCTTCTCTTTGGATTCCTCGCTCACAAAGGAAGCTGTTTTGGGAATACGCATCTTTAGCGAGCCTTTTGTCTCAGCAACCTGAAAAGTGGAGGGGACATAAAATCACGGATGGCGCTACCCACTTGCCAAATCGCCATTGGCTATTTCACCTCTGATTTGGCTAAAACATCAACTAATTGCCTGAAATTTTCAAAAATGAAAACCATTACAACGGAAAATTTGGCTAACTGAACAGCTCCTTGGCTAATATTTTGCTAAGATTTGAATGAAGGTAGCTCCATCCCTGCAAAATGGTAATCACATTACCGTAACTGTGCACTATCGAACTATTTCACATATATTTTAACTCGTTTGTTCCTGTGCCTAGTCATGACCAGTTCAGCATATCCAGTGTAGTGACCAGCAGGTTGTTGAAACCACCAGTTACTACCAAATTCAGTCCTCATCATCTATTACCTGGTTTAACCCTTTGACGTACCCATTTACACCCCCCAGGAAATTGCCGAATTTTGCTCATCAGGCACCCCCTTGAAATGTCCTGCACCAGAATCTTGTAGTCGATGTAATTCTGTCCTGATGTAGCATATTTCCACTACATGTAGGTGTCACTCTTTACCATCATGGCCTGAAGTGCACTTGAAGTTGAAGATTTCCAATTTTGCCAAAAAGCTTGATGACGTCATGCATTTGTCATGTTCATACATGTAGGCCTATTGTTTAAGCCTTTGGGATATGACGCAACGATCAAATAAATTGCTGTAAAAGTCTTATTTTTGAAAATTTTCTGCTCATATTTTCACTCCCAAGTTCAAAATCACCTCCTAATTCCATTTCTGGTGTTATTTCTGATGTATCTGCGGAGTAATTTTGAAAAAAAATCTTACTTTTTTTGAAAAAAATGAAGAAAATTTGGCAAAAATCCTGTTTTATGACATGAACATAGTGGTTACCATGGCAACAGACGTTCATGTATCACGATATTTTTATACGTATTCTGAAAGATCTCTTATACTGCTAAAAATAATTCCATTACTGCCATATTCTATCTCCTTTCGTTTGGTCAGGATAACCCTCTAAAGATAAATCGGGGGTGGGGGGTCAAACTATGCCCCCGAAAAACATGTACGTCAAAGGGTTAATACTAATACATGTAGCTGAATATTTTCAATTCTAGACGAAGACAAGGACAAGTTCCTTTTGTGTCATACCTGCGGTTCATTCTTTTCCTTTCCCTTCTTTTGTCGACCCTTGGTCGTTTTTGATGCTGCCTTTGATTTTTTTCCCACAGTTCTCAGATTATCCATCACTAATTCCTCATCATCTTGAAACTCAAACGTAAAATCACGTTCAATTTTTTCGACCTTCACCTTCGGCCCGTCCTCATCTTCCTGAAACGTGGACGCATTCCCCTTTCGCGTCTTCTTACCCCGTGATCTCGCCGAACCCTTACCCGCGTCTCCTTTATCGACCTTGAAACCCGACGGCCCTTTTTCAATTTTAACTTTGAAGCTTTTCTGTGGAGATCGTGAGCCTGACCTAGTGGTTCTCATCTCTGGCAGTGGTTTATCAGATTCAGGTTCAGTCCGTTTGCCACGCCCCCTTTTAGCAGGCGTACTAGGCAGTGTTTCTTGGTCAAAGTCATTACTACTTTTTTCATCCGGTTCCGCCTTCTTTCGCTTTCGCCGAGATCTCGGCAATGGTTCCTCCAAATCATAATCAAACGAATCATCATTAAAATCACTATCAAAATTCAAACTTGGAGAGGAAGTCCGCGCCATAACCGAATCAAAAATATCGTCAAGTGTGTCCAAGGAAGATTTTTTTGACACAGCTGCTTTCTGATCATTTTCATTTTTCTTGAGAGGAGATTCACCGGCTTTTTTCCGTTTTTTCGGAGAAACTGGAGGACGAGGTGGTGAGTGGTCAGATTCGTTGTCCAACGGTTGATTTTCCTTCTGCTGCTTGCGACCCTTTGTTTCCTTCTGTGGACTTGGATTCTGGAAGGGAAACTGACATGTTGACAAAAAGGTAAGGTATGACCATTTTGGCGTTAGAAGGTTGCCATTCAGTACTTTTAATGGCTGTGTGGTGCGCAGGGGCTCAATCTTAAGGACATATTCCTGTGACCAGGGGTGGATCCACGATTTTGGAAAAGAGGGGGTGCACTCAGGTTGGGCTAGAAACATTGAAATCTGTGGTGAATTTCAATGATTTGCTCCAAATTTCAGAATTTCACGGTCAATTTTACAGATTTGTTGGCCGAAAGGGGGCGTGCACCNGGGGGGGGGGGGGGGGTGTGTGCCGGGTGAGCCCCCCTGGATTCGTGCCTGGTGACGGCCAAAGACAAGAAGATGAAGCATTTCCCCTTATTACCTTTAGATTTTTAACGGTTTTTGTCAGTTCTTTGAGTATCCGACTGTACATCAAAGGCTCTGGGCAGCGACTCCGTTGGTTTTTCACATACTGAAATTGAAAAGAGTGTAATGGAATAAACAATGCAATGATTTGACCTTTCTAGACATTCATATCTGCATCTGCAGCGACAAAGTTGTACAAGTACCGGTATCTCATCTTCCAATTACGTAATTTAGAACACCGAAGCTCAGGTTCGGCCTCATAATCTTTCCCTTATCTACTGGTACTACAGACACTAGACTGTTTTTCATTATATCCATTTATACAACATGCTGGGTCACAAGGACTTGAAACTTGTGTTGATTTGTAGATGGCAGTAGAGCTTGTGCAGAACGTAACATTGCATAAAAATCTCGCATCTTGACCGGTCCAATAGGAGCCGTTAGTCAGTTGACCAACAGGCGTCACTACAGTCCGATTCAATGCCTAGCGGACCCATTCATGGATGATTGAGCACCAATCAGGAGAAATTTGTATGTGTTGGTCCGCTAGAACTTTGCTGCCGTCTTTTGGCGATAAGCACGGCTGCTGACTTCTCCTGTTCACCTCAAATTTCCTCACTGATTCGCGGGACACACTTGTAAGTGGAGTATGCGCGACTTCAACCACGACGTGATCTTCACACAACACGGTTTTTTCATCAACATCATCATGGCGGATTGCCGGTCAAAAGTGATGTCACAGTGAGCACTGCACAAATTCTATACTATTACATGTAGGCCGATTAATGTTGCCATTTTCTTGCTAGGCCCAAATAATTCAGAATTCAGGACATAATGCAAGATTGTGGACTTTGGTAAGACTTTATTTCACTTTAAACCTCATCACAAAACATTCAAGAAAGAAAGGCAGAAGTTGGAATAAAAATTGTGACACTGAAAATGATAAATCAGGTGAAGGATCGAAGAAGTGAAAGAGGGACACAAATTAAGGGGTTAAAATTGCATGCGTTTAGTAAAACTAATCTATAGAGTGCTTGATTGATGACATGTCAAAACCAGAGCTCCCAACATTCCGATTTCAGGCATCAGAATTCTTGTTCACGTTTCAAAATCCAAACCGAAGATTCACTCTTTCGCAATTCATTTAGGCAATTTAAGAATATGAGATGGTGACGAACAAAATAAAGTGCAGAAAAAAATGGACAAGGGCAGAACACCGCGGACACATGCCAATATCAGTGGCCATGAAGGTGAAAGAAAGAGGGGTCACTGATTACCAGAAGGAAATATTCCACTTGGGACTTGGAGATAAAACTTAAAAGCACAGGCAGTAAGTAGTCTATGGTGATGACGATGTGAAAGAGATGATGGGTGCTTGTGAATTTGTTGAAAATAAAACAGAAATTCATCACTGGCTATGAAGTACAGTGGAACCCCGGTCGACGACCACCCCTATAACGCGACCACCCCGGAAAGACGACCAGTTTTCAATTGTCCCGATTGTTTTTCTCTTTATTTCCCTTTGGAGAGTTTCACTAACGCGACCACCCCGCTATCCAGACCGCGACCACAGCGTTGGCTGTCCCAAGTGGCAATTAGCACCTCGGTAACACGACCAACCGCAACCTAATTAGTGGTCTGATTATCAAACAAAGGCGAGTCAGCAGTGTGTGTGTACCAAACAGGACCAATTAACACATGACATACAAGCCATGTGCATGACGGTTGGGGTCAGCGATCATAAAAGGCAGGCCTAAGCATGAGACGGGCGCAATAGTTAGACGGAATTCACCATTTCCACACCTGCCAGTCGTCCATCCTAGTCGTCACAGTCAGTGGGCTATCTGCTTACTAGTATCAGGCCAGGCTGGAGATGGTCTAGTCTGGTTTATTAAACGAAACATGGATAAAAAAGAAAATATGATCACGTGATGTGTGGAAGAAGAAGAAGCAGAATTTTCCTGACTGAGTAATAACAAAATGGTCCCCACACTTGTGGTGTGGGGACCATAATGAGTACTCACTTGATCCACTTCCCGAGAGATTGAGGCTTGAAGCTGAGGTGCCCGGCTGAGGTTCAAAGTCAAATGGTGATGATGGGATATTAATGAGAAGATTGGATGGCTTTTCAATCTTTGGTTTTTTCCTGATGTACTGTCGTTTTGGAGCCTGAAACATTGATATCGATGAAGAAAATAAGACGGTGGCGGGATGGTTGAGTAGGCCTATTGGACTCAGGCCCAAGAGAAGCCCAGGTTCAATTCTCATTCTAGTCCCTCTTCTACTAATGATCTCAACATAGGGAGATTTCTTACCGGTTTATCTGCTAAAGCAGCTGCCGCAGCAGCTAACCCGCTCTCCACAGCCTCCTTTTTCGTCCCTTCTCGTGGCTCTCGCTCAGGTTTTGGGCAGTTGGGTTCCAATTTTGCTGCAAGGGACAGGGCAAATTCAGGGAAGGAAATATCACACTGAAAAATTCCTGGAGCAAAAATCTTGAATACCAATTTTTCAGAAGCAGGATATGAATGAGCACCAAGTTGTTCTTGAATGAATGGAGTTTCTGCTCAATCTACGCCTGACAAGTGGCATTTGCAATCAATAACCTTCAAAGATAATCAGCAAACCATGAATTCTAAGAATTAAGCCAGCTATGATAGTTCATTACCTTTCGGATTCCACGTCTCATCTTTCTTCGGACGTCCTCTAGGTTTGAACACATGTTCACCCTCATCATCCGAGATGTCCAAAGTTGGATATACTGCAGAAGAAATAAAGAAGAATTTATGCTATGAAGAAGAAGAGTTTATGCTATGAAGAAGAAGAGTGACTCTTATGAAGAAGGTTAATTTTGTAGAATTTTTGAAATGCCCATTTCATTATGTTAAGACGGCAGCCATTTTGGTTGCCATGACAACTCACCATATTCATCATCTTTATAACACGTCTGCATCTTCTCACCCGTATCATCGCTCAATAATGTTTTCCGATTCCGCTGCAATTTTATTGTTCCTTTGGCTCGAAGGTCAGCCAGTGGCGACCCCGACCTTCCCCCAACCTGCTGGAAGCCGCCAAGGCGCATGGAAAGCAACCCACCAATTGCATCCCTCATGCTGGGTGATCTGAAATTAGAATTTTTTTGTCAGCTGGGTGAGGTCAATTCTCAGTTCAGTCATCAGTTTTTACTCACAACTGGTCTGAAATAATCAGAAAGGTCTCTGGAGACTGGGGCAATAATATGTGACCCCATAATAATATGTCGCAACCGAGGAAAGGGTTAACGGCCTTACAACACAAATGCCTGTCTCTGCGAGTTGACAACAGTAGCGGACAGCAGTGATAATAGTAGAGTAAACTGATGACCACTGCTGATCACCAGCGACATGTGCCTACTTTTGTTTGTTTGGTTCCCGAACTCACCGCTAGGCCCAGAAGAGTTCGGTATCGGAGAGGATAGACTGGTTCCCGGTTCCAACAGACCGTGAGCTATGTTGGGATCGCGAACCAGTCTATCCTCTGTGACGTCTGAGTGA
This sequence comes from Notospermus geniculatus, assembly GCA_002633025.1. NCBI lineage: Eukaryota > Metazoa > Nemertea > Pilidiophora > Heteronemertea > Lineidae > Notospermus > Notospermus geniculatus. The sequence continues at coordinate 179,816 of NMRB01001024.1, read as the reverse complement.
GGTCAAGGTCAAACGAGGCCGATACCGAACCCTTTTAGCCCTAGTGGTGGGTTCGGGAACCAAACTATACTTTTGTTAGATTGGGTCACATATGAAGCATATCTGAGAAATGGAAGAAGTGTGGAACTGCTCAAAAAGTTTCACATAATCATAAGGAATAATTCCAGTCAGCGGCAAACTTGGCAACAATGCCTTCCAGTTACAAACCAAGAAGGTGGTGTTCAACAGAAGGAATGAATTCCCCTTACCCCAAATTTTCATCAATCTTGAAATCCGTCTCCGTACCATAACCGCTGGCCTCGAGGATATCTGCAATACTGCCATTAAGGCCGCCACGGATTTCTGGCATGTTTAATCTCGATTTCTGTATCCCCTCGTCATCTGGGTCGCTCATTGATGTGTCAAATGATGATTCCTGAGATACCATTTCTTGACTGCTGGAAGTTTCAGTCGTGGAACTTGATGCTGCTGTTCGAGCTGGAACTGAAATAGACACAGGGCTTGAAAAATTTTCTGGAGCCTTGGTGCCCGGCCGGGCACCCTGCTTGTTGTGACTTTTCATTTCTTGGTGCCCAGGACTTTCTTGTGGGTGCCCGAATAAGGCGGTTTCTGTTTTTTATGACAGGGGTTTAGTGCCCGATCGGGCATGTTCCATTGTGTTTATTATTGATTTTTGATGCCCTGGTCGTCAGACAAGGTGCCTGCGGGCACTCGGGCACCCAATTTTTCGAGCCCTGAGACAGAAGGTACATTTCAAATTTAGATTCACCAAACTCAACTTGCTGATCCTCTTTTGGCTCGTTTCTTAGACTTGCCTTAGTTACAAAGTATTTGTCCCCAGCCCAACAGGGATCTTGCCAATCCCAATTGTGAGCAGTCTAGGAAAACCCGTCGGATGTCACATTTGAGGAAAGTGTTAATGGCCTTGGTGAACCCGCACAATTCAATAGCTGAAATGTACTACATAACAGGTGAACAGTAGCAGATCAATGCACAGGCAATCTAACTACCCTTGTTGATCACTCAGCGACTTCCGACGGGTTTTCCTAGACCGCCACACGCATTATGGTTTAATTGGCTACCATGGATGGAACTTCTCTGCAAGATCTAGGACACCTAAGTTCAGCCAATAGCAGNGGCCATATTGGATGTGCGATCGGGCCGAAACTTCGTATTTCAGAAGGTATCCCTCTAGTACACATTTATGCAAGGTATGAAATGGCTAGGTGAGAAAACGACGACACATGCCAAGTTCGTAACTTTTGTCGAACTTTGACCTCTGTGACCTTGAAAAGTAGGTCAAATGAAAAACCCGGGTATTATGTTATGTATCGTCATTAGATATACCTATGATAAAAATTTGGTGACGATCCGTTCATTTGTTCAGGAGAAATAGCACTTTTTCTGTTTTCACATTTAGCCCCCTATTGGCCAAACCTTGAATCGAATGACGCTGAATATCGAAAGGAAACAACGTCTACTTACAAGCAACATGTCCCAAAAATTTCAAAAGAAAATCTCAAGTCGTTTTTAAGTTATCAGTCGGACAAGAGAAAACGACCGCCCGAACGCCCAAACGCCCAAACGCCCGACCGCCCGCCACTTTCGGTAATTTAATAACCAGGACTTTCTTCGAAAACCTGGTTAAAAAGAGCGAATGGAAACTGGAACAATTTCTTACGAGATAATTTGAGTTTGAGTCCTCCCGTCCGTAATTCCCGTGGTTGATGAAATGGCATCATGGGAGAAGTTGGCTGTGGCGCCCGTTTCCGTGGCGTCTCATCAACGACAAGCTGGCTGTCATCAGAATCCGAATCGTCATCTTTGATGTTGAATGATTGAAATTTCCCTGGACTAGGTGATTTGGTTTTTGTTGAACTGGAAGAGAGGAATGGCATTTAGACCCCTTTTACCAGAAGACTCCCAATCAACATGATCAAAGTCAACAACTGCCAGTCCTAGAGTGTCCAAAGATGAAAACTTGATGTTTGGTTCATTAAAATGAGCTTAACTCCCAAACAGGATGTCCGATCATTATGAAATAAAGACCATATTGTTCCTGAGAAAAGTTCCTATCATATACTGGAAAAGCCAGTATCCTGAAAACCCGGGAAATGTGGTTGTGCATTTTTTCTTGGACACCCTGTATAATATGGAGGTTCCACAACATGAATGCACAAAGAAAGCACACAGAAGAAATGAAAATGAAAATGATAATGAAAACAGAAATGAGTTGTCTGTACCTGACTATTTTCCCGTTAGACACCTTAAGTTTGATAGCACTAGGAGTAGACACGCCGGATTCTGTCTTCTCTTTGGATTCCTCGCTCAAAAAGGAAGCTGTTTTGGGAATACGCATCTTTAGCGAGCCTTTTGTCTCAGCAACCTGAAAAGTGGAGGGGACATAAAATCACGGATGGCGCTACCCACTTGCCAAATCGCCATTGGCTATTTCACCTCTGATTTGGCTAAAACATCAACTAACTGCCTGAAATTTTCAAAAATGAAAACCATTACAACGGAAAATTTGGCTAACTGAACAGCTCCTTGGCTAATATTTTGCTAAGATTTGAATGAAGGTAGCTCCATCCCTGCAAAATGGTAATCACATTACCGTAACTGTGCACTATCGAACTATTTCACATATACTTTAACTCGTTTGTTCCTGTGCCTAGTCATGACCAGTTCAGCACATCCAGTGTAACGACCAGCAGGTTGTTGAAACCACCAGCTACTACCAAATTCAGTCCTCATTTATTACCTGGTTTAATACCAATACCGGGTAGCTGAATATTTTCAATTCTAAACTAACACAAGGACAAGTTCCTTTTGCTTCATACCTGCGGTTCATTCTTTTCCTTTCCCTTCTTTTGTCGACCCTTGGCCGTTTTTGATGCTGCCTTTGATTTTTTCCCCACAGTTCTCAGATTATCCATCACTAATTCCTCATCATCTTGAAACTCAAACGTAAAATCACGTTCAATTTTTTCGACCTTCACCTTCGGCCCGTCCTCATCTTCCTGAAACGTGGACGCATTCCCCTTTCGCGTCTTCTTACCCCGTGATCTCGCCGAACCCTTACCCACATCTCCTTTATCGACCTTGAAACCCGACGGCCCTTTTTCAATTTTAACTTTGAAGCTTTTCTGTGGAGATCGTGAGCCTGACCTAGTGGTTCTCATCTCTGGCAGTGGTTTATCAGATTCAGTTTCAGTCCGTTTGCCACGCCCCCTTTTAGCAGGCGTACTAGGCAGTGCTTCTTGGTCAAAGTCATTACTACTTTTTTCATCCGGTTCAGCCTTCTTTCGTTTTCGCCGAGATCTCGGCAACGGTTCCTCCAAATCATAATCAAACGAATCATCATTAAAATCACTATCAAAATTCAAACTTGGAGAGGAAGTCCGCGCCATAACCGAATCAAAAATATCGTCAAGTGTGTCCAAGGAAGATTTTTTTGGCACAGCTGCTTTCTGATCATTTTCATTTTTCTTGAGAGGAGATTCACCGGCTTTTTTCCGTTTTTTCGGAGAAACCGGGGGACGAGGTGGTGAGTGGTCAGATTCGTTGTCCAACGGTTGATTTTCCTTCTGCTGCTTACGACCCTTTGTTTCCTTCTGTGGACTTGGATTCTGGAAGGGAAATTGACATGTTGACAAAAAGGTACAATATGACCATTTTGGCCTTATCAAGTTGCCATTCAGTGGTTTTGATGACTGTTTGGTGCGCAGGGGCTCAATCTTAAGGACATATTCCAGTGACCAGGGGTGGATCCACGATTTTGGAAAAGAGGGGTGCACTGGGCTAGAAACATTGAAATCTGTGGTGAATTTCAATGATTTGCTCCAAATTTCAGAATTTCACGGTCAATTTTACAGATTTGTTGGCCGAAAGGGGGCGTGTGCCGGGTGAGCCCCCTGGATTCGCGCCTGGTGACGGCCAAAGACAAGAAGATGAAGTGTTTCCCCTTATTACCTTTAGATTTTTAACGGTTTTTGTCAGTTCTTTGAGTATCCGACTGTACATCAGAGGCTCTGGGCAGCGACTCCGCTGGTTTTTCACATACTGAAAATGAAAAGTGTATAATGGAATAAACAATGCAATGATTTGACCTTTTGTAGACATTCATCTGCATCTGCAGCAATAAAGTTGTACAAGTATCTCATCTTCCAGTAACATAATTTACATCAGCGGCCGAGGCTCAGGTTCTGCCTGAGTACCTCTCCGTTATCCGCTACAGACACCAGGGCCCGATTTCACAAAGGGTGTTTAAGACTTAAATGCGTGTAACTTCACTAAATGCACAAACTTCCACCATGCATTTGACGAAGTTACACATGTCTAAGTCTTAAACGCCCTTTGTGAAATCGGTCCAAGATGTTTTCATTATGTATTATTGCTGCGTCACAAATATTTGAAACTTGTGTTGATTTGTCGACGGCAATAGAGCTTCTTGTGCAGAACATAACATCGCATAAAAGTCTGCCTTCTTGACCGGTCCAATTGACGTCAAATTTCCTCACTGATGCACGGGGCGCACTTGTAAGTGGAGTGTGCGCGACTTCAACCACGACGTGATCTTCACATGACACGGTTTTTTCATCAACATCATCATGGTGGATTGCCGGTCAAATGTGATGTCACAGTGAGCACTGCACAAATTCTATACTATTACATGTATGTACTTTTAGGAAGTGCTGCCAACCAAACATTGATTAATGTTGCCATTTCCTTGCTAGGCCCAAATAATTCAGAATTCAGGACATAATGCAAGATTGTGGACTTTGGTAAGACTTTATTTCACTTTAAACCTCATCACAAAACATTCAAGAAAGAAAGGCAGAAGTTGGAATAAAAATTGTGACACTGAAAATGATAAATCAGGTGAAGGATCGAAGAAGTGAAAGAGGGACACAAATTAAGGGGTTAAAATTGCATGCGTTTAGTAAAACTAATCTATAGAGTGCTTGATGACGTGTCAAAACCAGAGCTCCCAATATTTCGATTTCAGACGTCAGAATTCTTCTTCACATTTCAAAATCCAAAACCGAAGATTCACTCTTTCGCAATTCATTTAGGCAATTTAAGAATATGAGATGGTGACGAACACAATAAAGTGCAGAAAAAATTTAACAAGGGTAGAACACCGCGGACACATGCCAATATCGGTGGCCATGAAGGTGAAAGAAAGAGGTGTCACTGGTTACCAGAAGGAAATATTCCACTTGGATTTGGGAGATAAAACTTAAAAGCACAGGCAGTAAGTAGTCTATGGTGATGACGATGTGAAAGAGATGATGGGTGCTTGTGAATTTGTTGAAAATAAAACAGAAATTCATCACTGGCTATGAAGTACTACTCTGTGAAAGTTCTGACAGAAAGTACATGTATCTGACATGGAATTTAGTACTACTCTGTGAAAGTTCTGACAGAAAGTATCTGACATGGAATTTAGTACTACTCTGTGAAAGTTCTGACAGAAAGTACCTGACGTGGAATTTGTGCCTGTGGGATGTCATCATTGGAATGAAAGGAGCTGATTGGATGAATGATAATGTTGAGGCTGAGGTCCCGGTTTCATTCCCGGTCGGATCTGCTCTTCATGTGATAGAGACAGCGGCTCTCTTTCACCGGCAGGTTTTCTCTGGGCACTTTATATAAAAGATTACATCGCTCTAGTGTTGGCATGTTACTGACAGACAACATGGTGTCTTAAGTATTGGTCCTGTTCAAATTGTGTGGGGCTCAAACACCAGTGCATGGGCAGGCCCTGGGTTTGTACACCACCTTCAGGCCGTATGCACCAAACGAAGATTATCTTGAACTCAGGTTGAGCCACAACTTTTCCATTGTCACATCATGCCCTGGCAAACCTGAACAATTGAAGAGTTGTGGCTCAACCTGAGTTCAAGATAATATTTGTTTGGTGCATACGGCCGTCTGTGTTACATTCTGAGGCTATCAGGTGTTCTTAGCCCTCTGTCTTCTATCGCCTTTGTTTACACTACATAAAAGTCCGGGCTCAGCCCGGGCGTTTTGAGTTTACACCTACGAATCGCCGTGTCTAAATAAAGTCCTCTCTTATCTATTTTTGATGCCACATACATGCTCAAAGAGCCCTGGCTTATTTCAGACCCGGGCTTCGAAAAGTCTGGGCTTTTTCAGACACGTGTAAACAAGGCTTATGTTACCGCAAGGAAGCAAGTGCTTTAAACCGCTGATGACCTCAGGATGCAGGGCTCGCTCTGAGTCTGTGCTCAGGGAGGCAAGCGCTTTGAAAACCCCATTTCAAACCTCACCTCAGGATGTAGCCCTAACACCCCTAGTCCTATGTCGCAGCACAGGGGAACAAGCGCTTCGACACCCTGATAACCTGAGGTTGTACCCCTCGCCCCCAACATCACCACAAAGGCGAGCAAGAGCTTTGAACCCCTGATAATCGTGAGATGCCTGCATAATGACATGAATGGAATGCATATGAGTGAGGTGAAATACTGCCAATGTTTCTAAACAGTACTTCTACAACACTACAGCAGAAGAGAGGTTGTAAATGCACTCACTATCAGCTGAGGAATTGGCTGCAAGAGAGATAGGTTAAAATGCATTTATAGTTACAGTGTTGGTGCATTGGTATTTGGCTGTTTCACCCTTGATTTTTTTTCTTTTTTTGCCAACCTGGAGGCCAGACACAGACACCATGGCTATCCTGGAGACCACACAGAGAATCCAGGACCCATATTCATAAAACTACTTAAAGCCTCACAGTATTGAATTTTTCGGAATTTTCAAAGTGTTAGGAGAATGCAGGTAGAGGACTCATAGCCTCGTGACGGTCCCCAAAATGCTTGCATGATACATAAAATGTACGTAGTTCAAAAAATCAATGCTTAGTTTTCAGCACGGCATCGAAAAAACAGCAGGTAGAGCTCTAATGTGTCCACATAGAGCATAGTACATTTTACACTACACTAACGTCGGAGGACGTATTAAGCACTTTCTGAATTCAATACAGTGCGGCTTTAAGTCTAAGTGTGACACTTATCCTTTGTTCAACACAAAAGATAAGTATCACACTTTGACTTAAGTATGTTTATGAATATGGACCATGGAGGCTATGACTGTACTGGAAACCACACACAGAAACCATGACTGTCCTGGTGGCCACACAGGGAAACCCTGGCTGTCCTGGAGACTACCCTGGGGGCCACACAGAGAAATGTGACTGCCCTGGAAGCCACATAGAGAAACCATGAATCGCCTGAGATAATTTCGTCGCAGCCAATTTTTCTTGCAGGTGAGGGACGGTGCAAGGAGAACATGTTACCCAAGTTAAATTTTGCTACATTAGCGAGGAAGGTGATTAAAACCATGCTTTGAAGGGATTCGGTAGTTGTCGTCATAAGTCTTTGGGCACTAGACAATAAAGAAGACCATAAACCAAGCACCACTAATCCACACTAACTTTTAATATTCTACCCTATTATTTAAGCCCTCCAATTGCAAAAGGCAGTATCTTCACTAAGAATCAGTGGGAGGAAGGTTGATTGAATTAACAGACACTTTACACTTCACTTCACTTGCTGGTATACAATGGAGCTATTACATCAATCAACCACATTCCCCCTTCACACAAGTGAAGGACTGCATTTTTTCCATTACAAGGCAGAATTGAAAATGTTACCAAGATCAAAGCTGGCTGAAAACAGTTGCTTGTAGAATTTAGGCATCCCTAAAGAATGGTTGCTGCAGATGGTTTGTTATGTTCTGCAGAGAATGGGTTCAACTTACGTCTTTTCGCTGCAGCCAAATTTTGAGATGATTTGTCATGGCTTTGGCACCGTTGATCAAGTAGGCGGGTGTCCGGAAATTCTCCTCAGCATGTTCTGAATAAATAGAAAGATCTGATTGGCTAGTGCACTGAATTTGGATATGCTTGTATCTTCTTTATATGTGACCCCTTGCATAACATAAAACTGTTTTGGTTCGGAGATTATATTGGATCACTCGCAGGGTACTTAGGGACGTCTCGTTTAACAACATGGGTCATTGAACCATCTTTTTTTGAAGATGGGGATTTGGCCTAGTGGTTAAGGCGTGCTGCCCCGGAGTGCTGCCGATTGATGCCTTATGCGAGGGTCCATGGGATCGAGTCCGGTAGGAAGCTACGTCTTTCACCTTAGAAACCTGTTATTAATTATTTCATGCACTGAATTTGAAACTTCAAAAGATGATCTTCAGCGGAAGAACGACAGATTTGTGGTGTGTCTCGTCAACGTTTAGGAAGACCTCACTGAATAGAAGACCCTCACCTTTAAATGTTTCAAGGATATGTTTTGCAGCATACCAATTGACCGTCTCAAAGTTGGGAAACAGGTATTTCTCTGCAGTCTTCACGCTTCGCTCTATTTCATACACACTGAAAATGGAAATGCCGATTAACTTGTGCTAGAGCTAGAAAGGGCTGGAACAAAAGCAGGAAGATGGAGGAAAACAGGGGCGGATTCGGGAAAAGATGGGGCGCCCTGTGCTACGGACATTGAAATTTGCGGTGAATTTCAATGATTTGCTCCAAATTTCCGAATTTCATGGTCGATTTTACAGATTTGTTGGCTAAAAGGGGAGGCGAGCGCTCAGGGCGCCCCTGGATCTGCACCTGGAAAATATGTTTGTTGTGGAAGAATCGCACATTATTCCATGTACTCAAAGGAATCCTGTCGGCACAACCACAGTTTCTGTATGTGGCCTCCATATCAGTTATCAGACAACTCACTGACGCTGACAAAATGGTGGAGATACCACAATCATTTTCTATTCATCAACTACCCTAATCACAAATCGCTCTGGGAGTTTCTGTACACACAAGAAAACTGGACAACCAACCACAATCAACAACACACAAAAATGACAAAGACTTAGGGCCATATGCTACGGTCGGACTTCAGCCAGACTTTCACTAAAGTCTAACTTTTCTCAATACTTAGAAAAATAATAATTGGAAAAAATTTGAAGAAACATTCTTCAGATGGTTCACAGGAACAACATTTCTTCAAATAATTTTCAATCAATGTCATAGGATGTGAGAAAACTTTGAACGAAGATGCCGTCTGCTGGACTCTGGGGGCAGATGAGTTAATGTCATTCATTTGTTGATGTCAGTTTCGTTCTTGAGGTGAGACTAAACATATACAACAATGAATTGTGCAACTTACGCAAGCTGAAGTCCAATGTTGTAACTGTGGAGGAAATTCCCGCCGAACACCAACGAATCAATGGGAGTAAACACTGCGTGGATCCAACCGGTCGGGAGGAATATCGTCTGCCCTTGCTTGACGACGAACCTGTAGCACTTGTCAACTTGGTCGCCGAAGAAAGTCTCACTCTGGTTGTACGAGTTGCACCATTGTTGGTACAGGGTGAGATTGGCTGGGGTGGGACGAATGAGATAGAATATCTTTTCTCCCTGGAAGAGAATTATAAACGTTCTGTATTATTCGGTCCAAAATTGGCCTCAAAGTATCAAGTGATGCACTGACTGGCTGATCCTCGAGTTCCCCATGGTTTCTGGAGAGACTGCACACCTCCAATGTTTGGAAGTTACCCAAAGACTTAACATGTTAACTGTGTAATTAATTTTTGTTAAATTGTTTCTTTCTCAGAAAAAAATTTGCCAAAAGAAAAGCATTTGACACATTAGGTTCCAGACGTAATATAACGTCCTACACACTGTGAAGTGCCATTTCCTTGCAAGGCGTACTATTACGCCTAATGCAAGCTGAGATCCTCGGGTGTTTTCGGGGTTCCCCGGATTTCGTAATGACGTAATAGTACGCCGTACCCAGTTAGCGGGTTAAAGCAGCAAACACAAATCTATCGTCAAATTTTATGAGCTCTACATACCCTCAATACATGATACCAAACTGAAGTACCGCCGAAGTCTATATGGAAATCGGTGAAGCTATCTTTGACACCCATCAAGCAATACTTCTGCACCTCTGTCTTCGAATAATGACAGTCTTCGGGGAGTTGCTCCGGCCAGAGATTATGAACCCAACTCAACTGACGAACTATTGATGGCACTTCGACTAATTCCGTTAACCTACAAGATGAGAGCAAAGAAAGAGATTGAAAAATACAAATACAGCTTCTTTGTGGGCATCTCTCCAAGTCCAGTCCAACTTGCTCATTTCTTTTCATTTAGATACAGTAAACCCTCGCTATAACGTACCTCGTTATTACGTACTCCCGGATATAACGTACATTTTCCATGGACCCCAAATTTTTATCCAAAATATTATATTTCCTTGAAATCCCCCGCACTCAGACTCAGCCGATCATACGGACGTGTATCTTGTACAAATGTACTGTAAACTGCATGTCTCCCCGTCACACCACGCTAATGAGCTTGGGTCAATTAACACGAGTTGTCTTCATGCTTAGTTTGTTTGGCTGTTATGACTGTAAGTAGGCCTAATTATGACAATTCATCATCAAAAGAATTAAATGTTCGTCAGACACGCTCTCAAGTTACTAG
>NMRB01001024.1:157435-169170 GCA_002633025.1 Notospermus geniculatus | reverse complement strand
CTGGAACAAAAGCAGTAAGATGGAGGAAAACAGGGGCGGACACAGGATTTGGGAAAAGAGTGCTATGGCTATGGACATCGAAATTTGCCGTGAATTTCAATGATTTGCTCCAAATTTCAGAATTTCACAGTCGATTTTACAGATTTGTTGGCTAAAATGGGAGGCGAGTGCTCAGGGCCCCCGGATCCGCGCCTGGAAAATATGTTTGTTGTGGAAGAATCGCACATTATTCCATGTACTCAAAGGAATCCTGTCGGCACAACCACGGTTTCTGTATGTGGCCTCCATATCAGTTATCAGACAACTCACTGATGCTGACAAAATGGTGGAGATACCACAATCATTTTCTATTCATCAACTACCCTAATCACAAATTGCTCTGGGAGTTTCTGTACACACAAGAAAACTGGACAACCAACAACAATCAACAATACACGGAAATGACAAAGACTTAGGGCCATATGCTAGGGTCGGACTTCAGCCAGACTTTCATATTAAAGTCTAACTTTTCTCAATGCTTCAAGCATAGAGAAAGTCTAACTTCAGCTATACTTTAGGCTAAAGTCTGATCCTAGCATAGGGCCCTTAACTCATTTGCTCCCAGGTTTGGGCAGATCTTCTGTTGACATTTTTGAAAATCCTTGGAAAAGAATTGGAAAAAATTTGAAGAAACATTCTTCAGATGGTTCACAGGAACAACATTTCTTCAAATAATTTTCAATCAATGCCATAGGATGTGAGAAAACATTGAACGAAGATGCCGTCTGCTGGACTCTGGCGGCAGATGAGTTAATGTCATTCATTTGTTGATGTTAGTTTCGTTCTTGAGGTGAGACTAAACATATACAACAGTGAATTGTGCAACTTACGCGAGCTGAAGCCCAATGTTGTAACTATGGAGGAAATTCCCGCCGAACACCAACGAATCAATCGGGGTAAACACCGCGTGGATCCAACCAGTCGGGAGGAATATCGTCTGCCCCTGCTTGACGACGAACCTGTAGCATTTGTCAACTTGGTCGCCGAAGAAAGTCTCACTCTGGTTGTACGAGTTGCACCATTGTTGGTAGAGGGTGAGATTGGCCGGGGTGGGACGAATGAGATAGAATATCTTTTCTCCCTGCAAGAGAATTATAACAGTTCCATATTCAGTCTGAAACTGGTCTCAAAGGATCAAGGGATCATACACTGACTGGGCTTGTCCTCGAGTTCACCATGGTTTACTGCACAACTCCATTTCTGGAAGTTTCCCCAAAGACTTTATCCCGTTAACTGGGTAGGACGTCATATCATGTCATCACAAAATCCGGGGAACCCCCGAAAACACCCGAGGATCTCAGCTTGCATACGACATAATAGTACGCCCTGCAAGGAAATGGCGCTTCACATTGCGTAGGACTTTATATCACGTCCTGAACCTTTTGTGTCAAATACATTTTTTGGCAATTTTTTTCTAAGAAAGAATTTTTTTTCTCAAAAATTAATTACACAGTTAATGGGTTAAAAGCATCAAACTCAAGCCAATTGTCAAATTTTACGAGCTCTACCTACCCTCAATACATGATACCAAACTGAAGTACCGCCGAAGTCTATATGGAAATCGGTGAAGCTATCTTTGACACCCATCAAGCAATACTTCTGCACCTCTGTCTTCGAATAATGACAGTCTTCGGGGAGTTGCTCCGGCCAGAGATTATGAACCCAACTCAACTGACGAACTATTGATGGCACTTCGACTAATTCGGTTAACCTACAAGATGAGAGCAAAGAAAGAGATTGAAAAATACAAATACATGTACAGCTTCTTTGTGGGCATCTCTCCAAGTCCAGTCCAACTTGCTCATTTCTTTTCATTTAGATATCTTTAAAGATAATGTATCACGGATATTTTAGTGGGCCACGAAAATCATTGTTTATTTACATTTTGTTTGTTTATGTCTAGTCTTTCTTTGTCTTATGAGTAATTTGTTGGTGGCGTGCCCCTCTAGAAATTCTTTTGATATTGAAAATATTCGATTAGGTGGGTTGGCATGTCCCAAAAGTCCAAAATAACATAATGTAAACATCCATGTTTACAAACATTAAATGTAAACAATGAAGTCGTGATACATTATCTTTAATCAGGGGTACCTCTCAACAGGATAGCATCACTCAATCACAAAGGTGTCCTTGAGGGACACAGAGGTTCCACCGTAACTGAGACTAAAGTCTGGCAACATCTATCTTTGACCTAATGGAATGCGGAATCTAGGAAATTGATCGTTGGATTTTCCACGGACCTTTTAATCACACGCGGCTATTGAATGACCGGTGGACAACGCGAACAATTGGGGAACGACCACAAGTGATCGACAGGCATGATTATAAACCGCAAAGCTCTGTCACATTACATGACTTCCGCATTCCATTAGGTCGAAGATAGGTGTTGCCAGACTTTACAGGATAGTTGTCCTTCTCACAAGAGGTAAGGATAGGGTCAGGACAAAATTGCAAAACATGATCCACCTTGTCTGAGAGAATTCCAGGCTGATGACATTGAATATTTTATTCCTGTTTGGACTGTTGTAATAATCGGTCCATTCTCTCATCAACATCTTGTACTCCTCCTGCCGACTCACGTCGATCACATCAATCTCCTTCATGGAGCCTGAAACAGACAGCAAAATGAAAGGATGAAATATGTACCTTAGTTCGGCAAAGAATTCCTGGAACAGTTTTTGTGTTGCCTACAATGTAAGTTGGGGTGCAATGGTGAAGTAATGGAGCCCATGCCTGTCCACTGCATGTGGAAAAGGCCTATACACAGAAAACACATCCAGGAACACCCTGGTGTTCAGACTCATCGCCAGACTCTGACCACAAACCACGGGGGAGATCTGGGGTGGCCGCATAGAAACTCCGCTAGCGCTAGCGGAGCCCATCTGCCGATAGTGCTGTACATTTTTCCATGCATTTTAACACCGATAGGCCGTCGAAGCACTAGCGGAGTTTCTATGCGGCCGTGTCTGTGGGAAGTTAGCTATGCGACTGACCAAACCGACGGAAGCTCGGCATGCAGAAAACAACAGACCATCAAAAAAATTTCAACCTGAAAACAAAGCGACGACCTACCGACATAATTCTCAACATCCTGGATGGAGAAATTTGACGGGGGTACACTCAAACCAAGTCCGTCTTTCTTCTCAACAAATATTGGTAGACTGAAACCATTCTTTTCAAAGAATTCTGGAGTCAGTTGGGTGCCATGTAATCGTATCATTGGAATTTCCTCACCGCTGAAATGACAGACGAATACTTCAAGAGACTCGGTTTTTCAAAATCAGGGGAACCCTGAACACTGTATGGAAGATGGGTTGAATGTTTTACAATGTAGCTCTCTCTAAAATGTCACTTCAATTCCAAACACATTGCACAATCGAAAAAATACCAAAATAGCCTGGAACTTACCTGGGGAAAGTTCTGTTCTTTAGCTCTTTGATGAAGACCACAGTCCCCGTCTGTATGGCCTGCAGAAAAGACGAACAGTGAAATTAACACAAAAGTTTGGCAAGTTACGTTGAAAGATTGAGTAACAAGCAGAGTGGCAAATTCCTCGTCGGATACATTTGAAGCAGCCTGAAGCATGTGCAATGGGTTCACAAGGCCTTCATACACTTGTCCAGATTTTGATATGATTTTTGGATACGACCACTGTATGGCGACGGCGCAGTGGAAAATAACGAAGGGTTTACTGCCGAATGCAACATGAAAGACAGTAAGTGTGTGGAGGCCTTGATTTGCCTCCTTCAAGACATGACAACAAATTCAACAAGATATTGATCCAAGGAAGGGGCAAGGAGGGGCACCGCCTCTTTTTGGTCTTTGATAGACATTTGGAATTCACGAGGTAATTTTTGACTTTGCAAGTTCTCATATAAATTGACAGGTGCTCCCTCTTTTCCAAAATCCCGGACCCCCGGCCCTGCTGACTGATTATCTGTATACACAAATATTGTTAGTCTAATATTCTAGCATTAGCAGGCAGATGAAGAGGAATACAGACACACATTCTATACTAAATAAACAGAGAACATATTTCTGCCCACCAATGGTAATTTGAACTACTCTTCATTCCACATCCGATTGGCGTGAGGTTTTCAGCCGATATCTCCGCATCGGCTGGGTCATCGGAGATATTGGAGATATCGTTCATAAACCTCGCGCCATTCAGATGTGGAATGAAGGGTAAAGTGAGTATCTCCACTCACTATCAGGGCACCATGGTCGATTACAGTAACAACTCCACTTCGTACATCCAAGTGTACAGTAGTGTAGAGCGGGGCTGTTTTCCCAGTTGACTGCACTCCCCCTGACTGTGAGTGGGAGATACTTTCTTGCACCATTGGAAAGCAAACTGATTAGTGAGTAGCATATCACATGCAACTAGAACACAACAGCAAATTGATCAGGGGCCATATTTATGCAGCCTTCGCAACTTTGCGTTCACGCAAAAGTATTGTTTGGCTGCACATGCCCTATTGGTCATTGACTGCCTTACAATAGATTTGCGTGAACGCAAAGTTGCAAAGGCTTCATAAATATGGCCCCAGGGCTGTACAGATTCAGAAGAAGTATTGTGACAATATTTTGAAGTATTGTGACAATATTTTGATGACAACACTCAGAAGTACACATGGACGGACATTCTCTCACAGATTCCTGAAGACGGCTGCAATTTTCTATTGATGTAACACAACAGTCATACAAAATTGTGAAAACCACAAATCATACATGTAGGCAGCTGGAGCTTTGTCCCAAAACTTTGGGATAAAATGCATGTTCTTGGACAATACTAACCTCGACTATAAAGGCCTAGGCCTAGATGTTAGAATTGATCAGTAATTCATGCTTAAGGCAGGTTCTTAGGGTAGTTGACCACCGGACAACTGACTGGAGGAAATGACTTGTCCGTTTGGGAAAATCAGTTGTCCCGGATGCCCCGACAACTGAGTTGACGTTCACTCGCTAGTATCATAAAAGAACTTGCATTTCACCTTTTGGGACAAAGCTTGGGCTGCCCGTGCACAAATCTACAAACACAGCATCCCTATTCTGCATGGTGCATCACACGAAAATTGAAGGGAGACATGGAACACTACTCCTTGTATGATATGATCATATAATCCACTAAAGTTCATCACACAATGTGTTACAAACACATCATTGTGTCCACGAGATGCTTGCCTTTTTCTCATGAAGAATATCCTGGGGATTTACAAACTCAATCTAAAATGAAAGGGAACCAAACAAGATTGTCAAATACAAGCTATAGGAATGTCACAAACGACATAACTCAGTCATGATTTTAGTATGCAAGTAACTGAGGCATACTTCAGTGTTGGGACAATAAATCTGACTGTATAATTGGGAAATTTCTCATTCTATTTGCCAAAATATGGGGTGCACCAAAGAGGCAAACACTGTAAGATGCAACATTTTCAAACTGCATTCCATAACTGCAACAATACATGTGTGCATTTTCCCTGTGGTTCACCAATAAATAATTTTCTTGTATTTTAAAACCAGAAGTTCATCAGCAAACTTTAGAATTTTTGATCTTATGTCTTACTATTCTCCACATTTCAAACGGACCCCTTTTGAAAGTTTGCTCAATGTAAGATGTTCAGGGCATGCATTCTGCATTGGACCCAAAACATACACTACAAGAAGTCCTATACGTTCAACAAACTTTTGAAAAGGTCTACAGTCGAAACGGCAATCAGCAGGTTCATGATAAAAGGCAATAGTATGTTTGCTTTATGCACAACCAAGCTGTTATGAAATAAACAAAGCTTTGCCGAGTAAAAACAAAAATTCATAAGCTTGCTTACAAATTTTGTGATCAAAACGATGAGAAATCTCCAGGAGAAATTGACAACTTCATCAGTGTTTTACCTTTTCAAACATCCCTCCATCTCCTTCAAAGTCAGGTGATTCTGAATAGTCATGGCGATGCCAGTTCCTTCTCTTCTTAACTGCAAAGGAAGCCAACACATTGAAAGTAAAAACTAAAGTCCATTCTACCAGTATGTTTCAAAAGATTCATGAATTGATAATTGAAGTGCATCATGACATGGAGAAAAAAATTATTCTTGCTCAAAGATGATGTTCAAACTTACCAACAAGTGGACCATGTCGAATTTGGCAATTTGGACAATGATAAATCTCAATGTCTGATGCCTGGTGCTCCTGGATACCCACACAACTGAAAACAGGCAATAAATATTCAATGCTTTTTTCGAGATTGTTGGCAGGCTACCGGTACGGCGGTCGCACTAATTTGCGTCCAACTGCGACCAATTGCGTCCAGTTGCGTCCAACGCTATAAAACGCTAATTTTATCAATACAAATGTTCAAATTTATGTTTTAAATAGTCATTCTCAACATTATCTCATCAGAATTAATCACAAAAAGGTGAATTATATGACATTTGACGGGTCAAAAAATCCCGAGGCCAGCCTTCCGCGATTGTGACTCTTCAGGCAATGGCGGCCATTTTGACAGAGTCTACCCCAGACAACGATAACAACAAAATGGCCGCCGGCTTCTGGACGCGAAAATAAACAATAAATCATGTAAATAAGCGATTGAAAACGTTCCAAATTCATTTCAGGAATGTTTGATTGACTCTTGCCTACACTCATAAATATTGATATGGACACTTTATTCTTAAAAATTGCTTTTTTATAGTGTTGGACGCCGTTGGACGCAACTGGTCGCAGTTGGACGCAAATTAGTGCGACCCCCGGTACGGTACACAATTCAATTGTGCACAATTCCTCCGCTTGAACATCGTCATCTGCATAGGCCTATCAATCATGCAGCAAGTTTAGCATCGCATGTTTAGGCCCCACATCGCCAAGTTCTATTCATATACACACTGCAAGTGTAGTCGTGGGATAAGTTTAGAAAATGGCACAGGACAGGCAGCAGTGTCTGATATTACATACTCAGATACTGTAGCTACATGAACTATGTATGTTCATTATGCACACAATGTACAGGAGCTACGCACATAAATGCACTGCCACTGCACTGGGAAATTCAGTGCACAGAAATGCTGCAATTTTCACAGCAGTTTTCAGGAAAATCAAGGCGATCCTAAACTTTAAATTTTCGGTAATTTAGATGTTAGTGTATTCAGGAACTAACCTGCCGTGAAACCAATCCTTGCAGACGTCGCATTCTATCATAAATCGGGTCTCATCATACGGCTGCCGACAGAGGCAGTAAACAGTTTCCTCCGCCATATTGGCAGCAAAGAGACAGTCTTGCGCAATGCATGGGAATACCCGCAGATGAAGCCAGAGCGAGACTATTGTTGCCGGAAGTACGCAACGCTGGTAATTTTCTTCATTTTCGTGCATTTTTATCGTCAATTTTACTGCCCTGCTGAAAGCTGATCGTAAATTTTGGTTTCAATCCTATGTCTTAACATAATGTACAAACCGGTGCTTCACTTATGTCGCTTTATTTTGGCCAGTTTAAACCTGAAAATGAGAAATAGGCCGTCCATTTTTTGAGTGTCCTAAACACCCTGTTCAGTCAGTGCATGGCTACACACACGACACAGACATGTAGCTACATGTAGGCCTAGGCCTACAAACATGAAACACATCATCTCATGACATTTGTAACAAGCATAGGCCTACATTCTGACTAGCATCAGATCATCATCAATCAAGCCTGTAGGCTGTAGGCCTATGGGATGACTTCACTTCACTTGGCCTGGCCGCCGCCGACCATGCATGCCAGCCATGGCCGGGAGCTGGAACGCTGGATCATGCATGCTGGATTCATGGAGAGGGGGCAGCACTGTCGAAGCCTAAAAGCAGGGCCATAGCATAGGCTGTACTGTGGGACGGCCTTTGGCCTAATAGATATAGAGGCCTATTTCTTTTCACTGACCTGCTGACTGTTGTTTTGTCACTTAATATATTCATGTACATGTACCATTCTTTTCAGCACCATAGAATATTCATTCAATATGGCCACACTACACGTACAGGGAAATTCCACCATCATCAATATGGAGGATCCTAAAAAGTCATCAAATGATCCGAGCATTGTGGATGACTTCATGTATGGATCCAATGTTGCCCAGGCTCACATATACATCCGTATGGGTAAGTTACATCATTCATTGTAACAGGAGGCAGCCTAGATTTGATTGATTGATTAATTGTATGTATCTTCCTTACTTATCTACAGCCTAATTACTTGTATCAAACTCAATCTTTCAGGTTTCTTGAGGAAGGTCTATGGAATCTTAACCACCCAACTACTGATTACGGCTATTTATTCATACCTTTGTTTTAAACTTGAAGTCTTGGAACTGTTCTATAAAAACAAGTAAGTACACATGAAGGTCCATCCAGGATTGAACCCAGGACCTTAGAGGTGACAAACTCTGACATTTGAACTGTACCTTAAAGTTAAGTTAAAGTTTGGCCAAGCTCTGGGTTTACCCTTTGAGATAGATGTAGATTTTAAAATTCAGATGCAAATTCCTTTTTCCAGTCCCTGGATGTTGTTTGTTGTTATGATCCTGAGCTTTGTTTTCCTGATTGGTCTGCACGTGAAAGCTCAACAAGTACCCATCAACTTCATATTCCTTGGATTGTTTGTAAGTATAAACTGGAGAAGTTGGGAAAAACATCCACAGTACAGTTGCATCTATTAAGAAAACATTAAGGACTGACAGATACTGTCCTTGATTGTCTGCAATAGAGGTATCCTCATGGTAGAGGCGTACCCTAAGGCCCGTATTACAAAGAAGTACGGTATACGGTATACGAAAACACTGGTTAACAAAGGCTTCAAATGGATTCACGACCATGAGGCCATTGTTAACCGGTGTTTTCGTATACCGTATACTTCTATGTAATACAGGCCTAAGGCAGGAAGGGAGGTTATACCTAATATATGTCACCCGTGACAGCAAAGTGAGTCGAAATGCGCCGGAAAGAAGGCCCAAGATGACACCAGAGAACAATTGCGGAAATGGATAAGGCCTAAAAAAAAAATGTCTTGTTTCGGGTCATGTCCGTTTGAAAAATTAGGGTCGGTCGGTCGGAATAAAATTTTATTTTTTACAAATTTTTTCCCAAAGTTTGCTTGAAAAACTGTGTGTAAAATAGGAAATGTCAGCTGAAATAACGAAGTGGAACTGATCTGTAACATACATGTAGGGGGCCTAGGAAGAGCTGTAGATTCTGCCATGTCATGAATGTTCCTTCTTCATTTGTTGTTCTCTTGTCATTTTTTGAAAGTTTTAATTGAAAAAACAGTATTATTGTGTGATTTTTATGGCCTCCACACCTCACGGTGTGGAGGACATATTGGTTTCGCAGGATTTCTTTCTTTCTTTCTCTCCAATTTTCACATTCCCGGGACGGTTTTGCAAAAACTACTGAACGGATCGCGCTCAAACTTCGTCACAAGCAGCAATATGATTGTTGCCAGGTCTGAAAGGCTGGAATTTTACATACTTGCATTATTAACCGATTTTGGGGCGATTTTTAATGAAAAATTCGCCGGCTCGCTGAGATCGTGACGCAGTCAACAACCATGACGTCGCCCCCAGCAACACAGCGTCACTCGCGGCGGCCGCGACGCAGTTTTCGCTGACGTCATATATATTTTCTCGGATGCACGGTGACGTCACACACTACTGCACACGTTCCAGGAATAATTTCTAGGTCAGTCATCTGGCCAATCGGCGATCGACATGATAATTACATTTAGGTCAGCATGGCGGCGTACATGTGCTCGTGTCAGTTCTGACGGCGTAGTGCCGTGGATAACTTCAGTATCAGTCTCCAAAGATTATCGTTACACATCACATCCAATCCTCAATCCAATCCTCAACTCTCAACCCTTTATTCTTAAAAACTTTCGAGACTCATCATCACAAAAATAGGATGTTTTAAGCGACGTAAACAGAGCGACAAACGCAGTTGTAAAGCCGTGTGGCGTGTGCATAGCCCCGGCCGGACGGCCCGGTATGTAGCTTGGCCTACATAATCATACATACACTATTAAATGACCAGATCGTCTCAACGAATTTCAACATGTTCAGTAGCACCAAGATTATCATCAGACTTGGCACTTTCAGTCCCAAGGATGGAGAAACATGTTAGCTCTGGCATAGGCCTATCTGGATGTGGAGGTCATCAAATTCGCTGTTGAGCGAATTTAACATTTCTAGTTTAGTTTTATTTTTTCTAGGTTTGGAAAAAAATTTTAGGGTCGGGGCATTTTCAGGAGGGTCGGTCGGCTGACCCGAAACAAGACATTTATTTTTTTAGGCCTAAAGTCAAATTTCACAGTGGGCAGACAATGCTGTAATCAACAAACCGACTCATTTTGCTGTCACGGATCACATATCAGTCGGTTCATTTTGAAAACTTCTGAATTAGCTCGCTCGAGGCCTGTCTCGAAAAGGAACTCAGGTATACATCCCTGATCACCCTGAAAGGGGCCTCTCATTTTCTGCTCTAGTGTAAACAGAACCAGTATAAAACAAAAATTTCTGATTTGCAATGTTTGCTGATTCAGTTGTTGAGATACTTGTTTTTCCTCCACTGATACATTCTCATTGATACTATTTCAGACACTGTGCGAAGCCAGTCTGGTGGGATGTATAGGTAGGTTGCATCATCATCATTATAATACATCACATGAATCAATGGTTAATATTTCCCCAAAATGGCCCAATCTCCAGCAAAAATCTCTCCCCATCTCGGGTAGAACACGGTCAGTAGATCTATGAATATGATTCACTGGGTCGAAGCTACAGCTTCATCTTCCACAAATATTCAGGTGTGGACCGAGTGATTTTATAAGATAGTTGCATACTTTGGAACTGAAATACAGAGGCGGTATGCCACATTCATTTTTATCAGCGGAATGCTTTTAACTGAAATATTATTTATCATCTAGATTTGCATTGATAAGATATGTGCGTCAGATGGCTCTAAATTGCATTCATGCATAATGACTAGATTTTCAACAGCTGTCCTCCTGTGAATTATAATTCAACTACCCGTAATGCAGATGGCATATACATGTACAATTATTGAAATGAAATAATTATTGAAATGAAATAAACAAGTTTTTTCCATGAGCTAATTTTTAGAGGGGATTGTGCCCTTTCCCTCATTCTAGGATTTCTGCCGGAGGGGGGGTGGTGGTTACGGCTGCGCAGGTTATACAAATCTCCCCGTGGCTTGAAGAAGAGGTGTGTGTAACCCCTTCTGTCTGCTGAGAAATGCAGAATTCGAAAAGCCACAGAAAAACAGCAACAATTGTACACTTCATCCTTGTTATTTAAAAAATATGAAATAGACATCGGGTTTCAAAGACAGAAATTCTGGCAGAAATCTTGCTAGTTGTCAAAGAAAAGGCCTGGCAGAGAAAACAGTTGTGGGTCACATGCAGGCTACCATACGATGCCAGTTGTCCTACCAGATTGTTATTTAAAAATGTTGAATTTCTTCTTCCGTCTTGTGATAAAATTATTTAAACCAGATGAAACATTAATTGTTTGATTATTTCCAGTGACCATGTACGATGGGGTCATCGTGATAGAGGCAGCTATGATCACTTTTGGTGTGACCCTTGGCCTGACCCTGTTCACCTTGCAAAGCAAGAGGGACTTCAGCAAAATGGGATCTTTGTAAGTTCAGTCACG
>NMRB01001024.1:128311-144831 GCA_002633025.1 Notospermus geniculatus | reverse complement strand
TAGTGTCAACTTCGGTCATCCCTCTGATCACCATGAGTACTAATCATATTTTGATTAAAGATCAACAATTAGTGTCAACTTCGGTCATCCCTCTGATCACCATGAGTACTAATCATATTTTGATTAAAGATCAACTATAGTGTCAAGTTCGGTCATCCCTCTGATCACCATGAGTAGGCCTACTTATCATATTTTGATTAAAGATCGACAATTAGTGTCAACTTCGGTCATTCCTTTGATCACCATGAGTAGGTCTACATAGGTAGGAAAAGAAAAAACATGTTGGGAAAATGTGTGTTTTTTATTCGTGGACTAAAAGTTTTGTACATTACATACCAAGATTCACATGGTTAGCAAAATGTTTCCACGGCACCCTTAGGATTACCAATAGGGTTACAAAAGCAACAAGTGTACCTATCCATATTTCCACAATTAGGCCTACATCCATTGTAGGCCTAAACACCAGTCATGCCAGAAGACTCACGTCAGTAATCGTTCTACATCACACAAATACAGTTATATTTCAGTGAAAGTTTGAATTTCCCGCCTTGAATTTCCCGCCTTCCTTCACAAGGCGACAGTCGACGTCATCGTATTTACTTCGGCAATTTCCGTCGGGCCTCCGTAAATATACCTCGACTGTATCATAAACATGGCTAGCCTGGTTCACCGTCTAGCGATACAGCCATGAGACAGCCATTCGATAAACTTTCAAGCTTGGGGCGAATCCTCCACTGGTCATGGAGCGAAACCTCCACTGCCGCTGGGGGCGAATCCACCAAAGCCCGTTGGGGCGAACATGCGATGGGGCGAAACCTCCAGATTCCGTCCCAGTTACTGAGACTAACATGCATGCATGCATGCATGCATGATGTACACACACACAGACATGCAGAGTGACACTGACAGACACACGACGAGACACTAGACAGCACAGCGATTTTGGATTGGGCTTTCTCGACAGTCAAAGGCAGGACATTCAAAGGAGTGATCGTTAATGAAAACAGAAGATAATGAATTTCACATCGGTCAAAAGGATACCACATTCTGGCCCTTGAATTGGCCGGAATTAAATGATTTTGGAAGGTGCCCCAAAATAACTTGGATTCTCTGATCTTCCATATTTGTCGTGGTTGTCGTTTTCTTCCCCTGCCCTGAGGTAGCCTCCTATTGAACCGTGAAAATGCCGAAAGACACTCAGCGCGCTGACGTCACAGTGGAATGACGTCATACACAGTAGCGAAACCATGGCAACGAACAAAAATCGCTTAAAGTACCACTTTCGCATATTTTTTTCAAGAATGAAGGTGCAATATAAACATAGTCCATGTCGTAAGCCGGGGTCGTAAGTTTCCTGTTGGTACATGTAGGCCTACCTTGGCTTGGGGCAGTTTACCCGTCAGTCGTCACAATGAGTTGTTGAAAACTCTGGCTCTGGCGACAAAGAACACGACAGATTCGCAACTGCCAACATACATTTTAACCACCATGATTTAGGCCTATGGTAAAATGGTAGGCCTACATATAGGCTAAGTATAAAAAAATGATACGCGGATTAACATTGCGAGTAAAACCCCCCGTCACCCCTGTCTTAACGGCGACAAACGCGCGACAGGCATTTGCTCTGGGTAACCATGGAGGTTGGCCTAGGCTTTATTCAAGGCCAAGGGGCAACGGATCAACTTCGTTGAAACCCTCTCAAGTTCATCTGGCACCCGCTGTTAGGGATTTATACCCGTGACTTGGTGAACGGTGAACCCCTAACAGGAGGACTGAGTTAACTAGTTTTAATGACTGCAGTACTGAACGCCGGGGCTGAACGGTGTATCGGCTATATCATTTCTTCGTGTTACGGACCAAACGCTGATTTATATACAGCCTAGGCCTATTTCTTATAGGCCTAAGCTAATGTTTATATATTTACAGCAGTTGGTGCTAGACTGGACTCAATGAACTCGGTGTTACTTTTCTCGATGTGTGATCACTAGCATTCCCCTCGACCAGGACGACGGACGGACGTGAAGTTGCTCAGAGGAACGACAAAGTTTAGTCTATCGCTGACGTGTCGGGTGTTAACAGGACATAATTCGTAAGAACTCAAAAGAGTAACCAATTTTGGAGTCAAGTTCTGGAGGACGACAACATTTTGACGTTTTATTCACCTGGAAGACATCATACCAGCGTCCGGATACGTTGGAACTGCAGTGAATTCAGCGGGCGATTTGGACGTTTTGAACCAAGTCGATCAAAACGGGACACCGCTTTCCCGACACAACCGAAGACCTTACGTTCAGAGCTCGTCTGTCGGCGATAAAAGGCGCACATGAGATATTTATACCGCAACCCATCCACCGACTGGGACAGGCCGTCGTCCGCGGATTCATTCCTGACTAAAAAACTTCCGAAGTCAATTGAGAAAAAAATCGACAAGGAGCTTGAGGAAAAAATCGACAAGGAGCTTCAAAGTATGTCTCTCCAGAGCGTCACTTCGAGGGCAAGCATACCTTCTCCAGTAAGACGGACAGCACACGCACCCATCCCGGAGCCGAAATTCGACAGATCGCAGTTCCGCTTTTCGAATGAAAGAATCGTGTCGGCTGCAGAAGCGAAGAATGTTGTCCGTCGGGTTTCCACTCCGACGGAGGCGAGTTTGTTCAGGAACCGGGGACCGTTTTTGGCGGATACTTACATGGAGGCGGACAGGCACGTTTGGAGTAAAATGGACCTTCACAGGGATTCTGTCAGTTGTTTATGGGGTACAAATGGTCAGGTGAGAAGAGGCTGTAAACTAAAGGGATACTGATACCGATACATACGGACACTGATACTGTACTGATACTCACATTTTTATGTCCAATCTGCACTGACTTGGCTGGGTTGACTAAGAGAATGGCTGACGAAATGTATACTATTGGTTTTCTGTTAAAACGTCTGGTACACTGTCACGAATTTATGGTATGGTTGAGCACAAATAAAGATGTTTTTGGTTGCCAATGTGTTTCTTTTTCTTGTACTGTAGTCTGTGAGGCGAGGGTTCACAGATCATCTCCGCCAGAAACCATGGGGAAAATACTGTTCAAGATGCCAAAGACTACCCTGTCGCACACTGGAGCTATCTGCTGAGCAAAGGTCATTCGAGACCGTTTGCTCAGCACTCCAGCAGATAGCTCACGTGTGCGCGTATTTTCAGTGAGGCAGAAAACTCGCGTTTGCGCGTATTTTTCGGTGAGTTAACTCTGCTGAACAAACGGTCTCGAATGACGTTTTGCTCATCAGACAGTTCAAGTGTGCGGCAGGCTTTAAGTGGCACGTACGAGACCGTTTACTCAGCAGGTAGCTCGCGTGTGCGCGTACTTTTCAGTGCGTTTTCTGCCTCGCGAGGCAGAAAACTCACCGAAAATACGTGCACACGCGAGCTAACTGCTGAGTAAAAGGCATCAAATGACTTTTTGCTCAGCAGATAGCTCCAGTGTGCGGCAGGCTTTAGGACTGGATATCGGTGTAATTTTCAGTGTCCCCTGTGTGGCAGTGCCCCCCCCCCCGCCCAACAAAAGATTGACGGATTAACCCGCAACGTAACAATAGGGGAGGCCCTGATGAACATGTCTGTTTTGGAGTGTCCGCCACGATAAAGTGGGCACTCTCATACGGAGGCATTCTCATTCATTCAGTGTAATAGAATCTAATGTCCCCCGATATGAGATTCCCCCAACAATACATTTACGGATTAAGCGGCACCATCGAATTGGACTCAAGAGAGACCAGAGACCCTTAATCCTGTGACAAACAATGCATGCCTGGGGACATCAACAAGACGGGGCATTAGATTCTATCACACCGGTACGACCAGGAATCGACGGCCCACTCAATCGGTTTATAGATCCGTTGAAGCCCCGTGTAAAAGAATCTAATGTCCCCCGATAAGTGATGTCCCCCAACAATACAATATGGATTAAAGCAGCACCATTCAGTTGGACTCTAGAGAGACCAAGACCCTTAAGACAAACAATGCAGGGGGACATCAGGAGGGTGGGGCATTAGATTCTGTCACACCTGTTTATTGTTCAATACCTCGCCATTTGGCTACACGGCGGTAGAAACCATGACCTAACAATATACCATAGTAACTCGGACCTGCATTCCAAGGACAACCATTCCCTCCACACTGATAGGCAGACAGGATAGCAGGAAGAAGAGGAATTATACTTGCAGTCGCATAGGAGACAGAGTCTAGCATAAAAAGCAAGTGCTAGGAAACAAGCTAACTAAACTATGCCTAGCAGACGTTATCATGGTAAATACTGTGCCATTAAAGTGCCACTGCATGCATGAGGTATGCCTTTATATCCCCCCTGGTGGCGGAATCTGGAACCAATGTGATAAGACTGGTGTTCTGTCCAGTCCACACAAAGCCAGTGGTAACACCAAGGCTAGACTGATACTATGTCGAACCCTTAGCCGACAAAAATGGCCGCCATCCTTTTCATCACTTGAGAAGTTCAACTCACTGTCATAACATGACTAACCCTTCAACAAGTTAGGTACCGTGCGTCAACTTGTTCTTTTATGTATGGCAACAGTCTCAATGATTAATTGGTAACTTCGATCATTCAAATAGATAGATTTGACAAGTCTTGTCGAGCATGAATAAACGAGGTTGCCTAAACATCAAAGGTTCTTATGTCGGCCGCCACGGGATAGGAAACCTAATGCATACAATCAAGAGTAAATAATAATTTACTCTTGATACAATGTAGCTTTAAGTCCAGCATGGATTTGCCTGTATGACTGACGCTGAAACCATGTCGTTTTGTTAGATTTTATTCATTCAAGAAATTATCTGGCTTTTACATATTTTGCAGATTCAATAACTAAGGTTTAATCTGCAGCAAGATACATTTAACACAACCACAGGGAAAAGTTCAGTAGGAGGAGACAAGCAGGCCTGGCATTGATCAGACTCTGAAGATAAATCAGTTTTAGCACGAGTATGGAGGAATCGAAGAGGTTCCAATGTTGTTTGACTTTATTTTGCTGAAAGGCCTTTGTTTTTTCTGATGACTTCTCACAACTAGCAGTATTTCACAGCAGTTTTTGAGATTTCAAAATAAAATGGGAGGGGCGGTCCCTTCTGGGGGTGAGCTGGGTGATACCGATTAACCAAGAATACTACATCAAGGTCACCAAAACCTCGGAATCAGGAAAAGTATAGCCAGGTTTGATATGAATTGACAATTGACAACACCCAAACATCTGGGAAAATATCTCAAGAGGTACAATATCTAATCACGAAATTCGCCAGGTGCGGATCCTGAGGGCCACGCCAGGGCGCTTGCCTCCGTTTTGTCCAACAAATCTGTAAAAGTGACCTGAAACTCTGAAATTTGGCGCAAATCATTGCAATTCACCGCAGATTTCAATGTTTCTAGCACGGGGCACCCCCTCTTTTCCCAAATTCTCGATCCGCCCCCGTTCGCCGAATCGACCACAGAATTGTTGGAAAGTCCGTCCCATTCCTAGCCTATCCGCAGCTTAAACTGGTAGCATCGACATGCCCCATCCAGTGACATCACCTGTGTGAGCTAAAACCTCAGGTACGGATCCAGGGGGCGCCCTCGGCCCCGCCCTTTTGGCCAACAAATCTGTAAAACTGACCATGAAATTCTGAAATTTGGAGAAAATCTTTGAAATTCACCGCAGATTTCAATGTTTCTAGCACAGTGCGCCCCCTCTTTTCCTAAATTGTGGATCCGCCCTGAACCTCTACATGCTACCTCATCTCTCCAGTATAAAAAGTACGTCCACCACAAGGCTCGCGGACACAATTTCCAAGACATGAATTTGTTTGCCTGCTGCCACCTTTAGGAACCTTAACTCGAGAGAAATAACACCTAAAGTTTCTACCTACGTTGATGTTATCACACTGGGTGCCTCTACTTGAAATAAAGGAAATGACATTGATGTATACTACAGCCCACAAGGAAACTTACCACCTACGAACAAGTCGGCATACAGTGCGTACCACTAAAGGAATGGCACCAATGAACCATACGATAGGCCTACAGGTAAAATGTCCTCATCCTACCACTACCACTATGGCAATAGACATTTTTTATTATACATGTACTTCACAACTACGCACAGAATTCATTGCGTCTTTTTGAAATGGATTGCACAGTACTCGGCACAACTGACCTACCCTCCGCTCCGCATATAATCTGTGTATCACATGCAGCATTATGCGCGTTCCGTCCTCGTAACATCCGTGGATGTTGCAATGTAGTAAAGACGTAACATCATTTCTGACCCTCCACTACAAAACCAGTCGGAAGTCACTCTGAGGTTGGCAGCTTGGGACCGAATTATCTTGTCAATTTCAGTATTGTCTGTTTATTATGAGGTCCGAGTGATTCTATTTCTGTCTTATCTCCTGGTGTCATCTCGGTACGTTTAGGCTCATTTTCTGTGCGACTTCCGACTGGTTTTCTGGTGGAGGGCCACCTTTGCTGGTGGTGCGCAGACGTCAGGCAGAAGAGATGCGTGACAATCTTGTACCATACGCAATGAATTGAAGCGTATCTACCACGTGACATACGCGGAACGTACACATATTAAGCTAGGTCAGGTGTGCTCCGTACTGTATACCGGTAACTAAACTGGAGCAAAAGTATAACAACTTTGGTGAGAAACTGACGTTTGGATCAGGCCAGAAAATGGCTTTTGCACGTTAAGAGGTATCATAATCAATCCACAGAAAGCTGAACTGTTGGCTATAGTTAACAGACATACAGTACATAAAATAAAGCATAAAAAGAAAATGCAGTGATTATTCCCTGAAAACCTTCCGGAGAAAAATATGCAGCCATTTTGAACTGCAAGCAACTGATAAGCATGGCGCACACGAGTGATTTTTTGAGTGATTTTCTAGGCGACTAGCCTTGCGACTACAGGAGCGACTGAACATATTTTTAGTTTTTTTTGACTCGTTTGCGACAAATGCTTCACTGCGAGATCAGTGATGTCGCGGATGACATCACTGATCGACCTCAAAGATAATTATCGCATGCGACCTAGTAGTCGCATCGGTAGTCGCTCCCATTTTAGTCGCTCGTGTGCGCCATGCTATAGTGACTCAGCAAATTTGTAGGTCGCTCTGGCATAGCAGAAGCATGGTAAGATACGCGGCGAGGGGAGGAGACATGAACAATAGAATAATCACATATGATTACAAAAGCAAACATCATAATAACATCATTAAAGCAAGACTTTACAGCATAGGTATTTTGCCACTTCAGCACAGACTTGCAATTTATGCCAGGGGCGGATCCAGAATCATGAGAAAGAGGGGGCACAGCCAGTGCACATTGTGGAAAACCTCGGTCAAATTTTAACATCTTTTCAAAATTCCGAAATTTTCATTCAATTTTAAAGATTTTCCACAAAATAGAGGGGGCACGGGCCGGGTGTGCCCCCCCTTGGATCCGCACCTGTATGCGTCTGCTTACAACGAAAGAAAGACAGGAAAAAGAAGAGCACCAAGCTGAAACAAGCATATTTTGTTGAAAAGCTAATCCATGTCCCAATAAGTCTCTACATACATATTTTGAATCTGTAGAATTGTACATGATATACGGGTGAACGAATTTACTAGTGCAAGCGCCCTTTAAGTGTCGTCGGCCTAGGTTCATAACATCAAAGCCTCATGCGTTGTGTGATACAAGAGTAAACTAACTGACTACTGCAGGCTCTCTTTAAGTGTCCTAGGCCTACATTCATAAACATCGAGGTTTCATGCGCTGTGTGATGCAAGAGTAAAAAATTTATGAGCACAAGCTTCCTTTAAGTGTTCTAGGCCTAGATCCATAAACATCAAAATTTCTCATGCGCAGTGCTATACAATAATACGCTAATTTACGAATGCAGACTTCCTTTAATTGTCCTATTTTCTTAAACACTAAAGCTTCATGTGCTGTGTGATTTACTGTGGTGTGAGAGAAGTAAGAATGTGTGAATGTACCGTGCAGTGGAAACTAATAAATGCGTATTCTCATAAAAAGGAAAAATGTATAATAGCGTACCACTAAAAGACATTTTATATTTGAATTCCTGTTCGATTGTAACTTGATGCATCCTTATGTTGGTTTGGCCGAGTCCGGATTGTGGGGCTTGTAACCGCCAATCAAAAAAGTTCAGAATACAGAAGTTTGATTTCTGATATATCAGACATAAAGTATGATATTGGGTGATATGAATAAAATCTGGCAAATGCTTTTACTTCAGATTTGCACAGGATACCGTAGTGCATTTGTACTGCAAAATCCAAGTACATGTAAAAGCATTTGCTAGTCTTTATTCATATGACCCATTGGCTCTATAAAAATAGACTCATTACAAAATGTTTTGCTACCAGACAGACCAGGAAGCCAGAGTTGGGTGACTGCATGTAAAGTCTAAGTGCGACCCAATGGAATGCGGAAGTTAGGAACTGAGACAGGAATTTGTGGTTTTCAATTATGCATTCGACCTGTGTAACCGGTCACGATCCGTTGCACACTATTGGACACCACTAAAGTCTAATCGCATTGTCGATCGGTTATTCAAGAGTTGCATAAAGATCCATGGAAAATCCAACTAATATATTACAGAGTTTAAGAGATCACACGCTAACGATAACGTTTACGTTAACGCTACTTCTTGCATGTATTTCATGTAAAAAAAATATCGTTAACGTAAATGTTATCATTAGGGTGTGATCTCTTAAACTCCCTATTACCTAACCTCCGCATTCCATTGGGTCGCACTTAGATGTTGCCGGACTTTAGCATAGTATTCTGCTTCAACTCATGTCCTAGGTTGGATGAAGGGAGCAAGGGACAGACTGTATTTGCGAAAAATATAAGGACTGACAATTGAAAGTTAGGCAGGCTAAAAAGCCAGCTGAAATAGGCTGAATTCATCATTTAGGGACCTTTGCGTGGCCTAGGGCCAGAACGAATAATCAGTTAAAGCTAGAATAAACGTGGTACCCTAGANTCCTTTAAGTGTTCTAGGCCTAGATCCATAAACATCAAAATTTCTCATGTGCAGTGCTATACAATAATACACTAATTTACGAATGCAGACTTCCTTTAATTGTCCTATTTTCTTAAACACTAAGGGCCATATTCATAAAGGGTGTTTAGCCTAATCAGCGTACAAATTCTGCATTGCACAGGTTAAAGGCCTAGAAAACTATTGTTCTGCCTTCTGTATGCTGCCTGATCTCTGGCATTTACCAACAAGATAATCACACGCGTCTAACTTTCCTGCGTCTCAGTGTGGGAGACAAAAGAAAGTGTTTGACAAATTCAAGACAAGCCTGCCTGATCATTTAACTTTTCCTTTGTCCTCTTGCACTTAGACGCGGGGAAATTGTACGCGTGTGATTATCCTGCGTTTAAACGCCTCTGGTGAAGCACCATACAGACATCAGACAATAGTTTTCTAGGCCTTTAACCTGTGTAATGCAGAATTTGTACGCTGATTAGGCTAAACACCCTTTATGAATATGGCCCTAAAGCTTCATGTGCTGTGTGATTTACTGTGGTGTGAGAGAAGTAAGAATGTGTGAATGTACCGTGCAGTGGAAACTAATAAATGCGTATTCTCATAAAAAGGCAAAATGTATACTAGCGTACCACTAAGACATTTTATATCTGAATTCCTGTTCCATTGTAAAGCTTGATGCATCCTTATGTTGGTTCGGCGGAGTCCGGATTCCGGGGCTTGTAAACGCCAATCAAAAATGTTCAGAATACAGAAGTTTGATTTCTGATATATCAGACATAAAGTATGATATTGGGTGATATGAATAAAATCTAGCAAATGCTTTTACTTCAGATTTGCACAGGATACCGTAGTGCATTTGTACTGCAAAATCCAAGTACATGTATGGTAAAAGCATTTGCTAGTCTTTATTTATATGACCCATTGGCTCTATAAAAATAGACTCATTACAAAATGTTTTGCTACCAGACAGACCAGGAAGCCAGAGTTGGATGACTGCATGTAAAGTCTAAGTGCGACCCAATGGAATGCGGAAGTTAGGAATTGAGACAGGAATTTGCGGTTTTCAATTATGCATTCGACCTGTGTAACCGGTGACGATCCGTTGCACACTATTGGGCACCACTGAAGTCTGTTTGTATAGTCTGATCGCATTGTCGATCGGTTATTCAAGAGTTGCATAAATTTCCATGGAAAATCCAACTAATATATTACAGAGTTTAAGAGATCACACGCTAACGATAACGTTCACGTTAACGCTACTTCTTGCATGTATTTCATGTAAAAAAAATATCGTTAACGTAAATGTTATCATTAGGGTGTGATCTCTTAAACTCCCTATTACCTAACCTCCGCATTCCATTGGGTCGCACTTAGATGTTGCCGGACTTTAGCATAGTATTCTGCTTCAACTCATGTCCTAGGTTGGATGAAGGGAGCAAGGGACAGAGTGTATTTGCGAAAAATATAAGGATTGACAATTGAAAATTAGGCAGGCTAAAAAGCCAACTGAAATAGGCTGAATTCATCATTTAGGGACCTTTTTGTGGCCTTGGGCCAGAACGAATAATCAGTTAAAGCTAGAATAAACGTGGTACCCTAGATCTAGAATAAAGCATATATACAGAATTTCTCATATCATATTGTCGATATGATGCAGCTACTAGAAACTATACTACACACCACTATGTACAAAGTGAACAGATAAAATAAAATCATGTTATTCAAATGTATTTTATATGATGGACAGTGACAATATAACTTAAATAAATGGCTACAGAGTAATTATTAAATGCTGTACAATACCTAAAGGTAGTTCATTTCAGGGGTCACACTGGTGATTTCAATGGGGGCAACAAATTTTTTATATTATAATACGAGTATAGCATGCTAAAGCTGTAAAGGCCTGGAACCGGATTTAGGAATTTTTGTGAAAATGAAACAAAATGGTCCAAAGCAGAGGAATCCATGGACTGTTTCAAACGTAAGTACATGATTTTCGTTTCTCTGTTTTGAGACGAACTGAATGAATTAAAAACATCATATTTTGCCACAAGTCCTAACGTCTGCTGGAGTAGGGGAACAACAAGAAAACAATCACTGGAGACTGTTTCAGATTCTTCTCCATAATTTGGAACTTTGATCACTAGATCATCATAAGACATGAGAACGTGACCCCATTTCACGCAAGTTTTTAAAATAGTACAAGTTCACCAACACTGATGACCATTACTGGCAGCCGATCAGATGAAAAACTCAGTAACAAAATTAATTTTGAAGAAACATAGTCGTAGTGTACTTTCACAAGTGTACTTCAGTATATTCACAAGTGTTCTTCGGTACATTCACAAGTGCACTTTTTAACACTCACAAGTGTACTTCGGTACATTTCACAAGTGTACTTTTGTACATTCACCAGTGAAGACTATATTCAAATGACTTGACCACAAAATAGAAAAAGAAATTGTACATAAAAAGAGTTACGTCACAGCTTCGGCCATGGTTAGTTGTCGAACTTTGTTTTCTCCAGTTTTGCTCTTCAAAAGTTCAAATGTTGTGATGTGCATACCACGGTTATTAGCTGTGACATCGTTTGCACAAAAGATACACGAATATCTACAGGATTGCCAAATATTAATGCAATGACCCAGAATTCCTGATCTCATTTCGTATTGGCTCGGGTGCAGATCAATCAGAACCAAGTAAGCTGCACAAAAACAAATCCTTCGAAGTCATGGTTTCATTACCCATCTTGGCCTAAGTAGGTAACTGCATCAATTACGACACATCCTGTAGGTTGAAGTCAACATATTTAAAGACTTTAATAGTTACAGTCCTCAGCACCAGATCAAGACACACTGTTCAACTAGGCAACTCTACTGACCAAACATCAGGGGCCTGTTTCATAAAGTGACTTTAAGCTAATGGTAACATCAACTTCAATGCATTTTCCATTTGGTTAAAGGTACCATTAGCTTAAAGTCACTTTTTGAAACAGGACCCAGGTCACATTAACACCGAGTATTTCTACCCAAGTTAAACAACAGAAAAGAACAAAAGATTCCCATCTTGAGACCATGTTTCACCTGATCGCCTGCCATCAATCGATCGACGACATCAAGTCACTATTAAAATATACTAATTAAGGGTGATGATTACGTATATACATAGACCGAATACAATCCGTGGGAGCAGGGCGGGGAATAAGTTCAGCAACAATTACATGAAACATACGGCAGATTCCTTTCGAAATTTCATTGTAGAACTATAGAGTTCTTCACTGACGTCACAACGGTCATGTGACTGCAAACAATCGACCATGTTGGCTGTCAAATGGCCGGCGATGACGTCAAAACTTCCATCTCATGACATTCTGACATCTGTGTGTCCACGCTGTGTTCATGCCATGACGTTGCTTGACATTTTGACGGCCAATATGGCGGCATCGTGCCGTCATGGAAATGTGACGCCACGTGATGAACCTCTGTAGTGGAACCTCCCTTACTGGACACCTCATCCAGGACACTACTCCATCAAGGACACCAAAGTTCAGTCCCATATTGAGAATTCCTATTCATTTTGACCTCTGCAATCAGCACCACTCTGAATTGCGGAGAGTACCTCTAAGCACTCACAGGCGTCTCATACGTCAGTCTGAACTTGTAGGGGGAGGGGGGAGGTTCTTGGGGTCCTGGGGCTTACTAATACACTATAGTGTATTAACGTTAATAGTAAGCCCCAGGGTCCCCAAGAACCTCCCCCTCCCCCTACAAGTACAGACAGACGTATGAGACGCGTGTGCTAAGTACCAAAGTTCGCACCCTAATGGAGCAATTCCACTGTAGTATTCATCAACATTATTCACGACAATTAATCTGCACATTTTTCATCTTGATGGAAAATATTTTGGGACAGACACCATACCCCCGTAAATTCTAGGCAATGGTTTCGCAAGCGCAACGAACTGGAGTTTACAATACTGAAGGGACACTCTCATGACATTTACATTAGAGATGAAGAAGGTCCCCATTGCCAGTCAACAAAGCAGTAACATCCCACCAGAAGAAGTTGGTGTCCATCTTTAACTGCCTAGGATATGCAACACCCGGCACCTGGGATACAAGACAAGTGTTTTTTTCTACCACATTATGCCGACGTACAAGTTATGATGGACGAGTGTTCTCCGCACCATTCAACGGTAGGGAATTCTGACTAAAATTCTTAAATATTTGTCATTTCCTTTTGATAGATACCAAAAAAAATTGTAAAAGTTTCCAAAACTAAAAAAAACATGACATCCTCATCATATGTGTGGCAATCTAGGAAAACCCGGCGGATGTCGCATTTGAGGAAAGTGTTAAAAGCCTTGGTGAACCCGCACATTTCAATAGCTGAAATGTACTACGTAACAGGTAAACAGTAGTAGATCAATGCACAGGCAATCTGACAGCCCTTGTTGATCATTCAGCGACATCCGCCGGGTTTTCTAGACCGCCACACATATTGCAGTTTCCTTCTCATCAAGATGGCGTCGCCCGAGGTCCCCTCACCAAGACGTGCGGAGAACACGGCCCAATAATAACCACTAAACTCCATGATAATGAATAGTTTTGTTTAATCATGAGACACCCGCCTCATTAAAAATGCCTTCCAAGTCTGCAATAACTGACTTAGATCATAAAACCATTTGCTTCATCCACAGCGAATAAGAAACCATCAGAGTTCCACAATGACGAAGTTTGCAGGCTCTGGTTGGTCGACGATGTTCGTATAAGAACAGAGATGTTGATTGGTCATTGTGTGGTCCGGTGTTTGGAAGATGTGCTCGACAGGAGTTTCCTCTGAAATGAAATACATGTACCATCAAATATAGATTATCTATTTTTGATACCACGTACAGTCCACACTCATTATACCGCACCTCGCTATTCATTGTTTCCATGAAGTAGGCCCAGGCCTACATCGTTCTGTGACGTTGCGCGTTTTGCCCACCGGCTTTGCATCATCAGCAATGCATTTTGCCCACCAGCTTTGCGTCATTACGGCGACGTCAGCAATGGCGGACACTGTCGGAGTCACGTCGTGGAAACGATGAATACCGCCACAGACAATTGACTTTCTCAGTTGAAGGCACTTCAACATTGCCAACAACACCCTCGCTATACCGCCACTGGCGGAATAGCGAGGGTGGACTGTACTTCAACTGACCGTGTTTCTGCTGATCACTAACTGCCTTTTACCATAAAGGAATCAAACATAAAGGTTTAACTGCCAACGATGTGGTAACTGAGGGATACACTTCATGTGTTGCCACCAGATGTCTCTCACTGCATGAATTTTGGGTTTTCGTAAAAGGCACGAGCTTCAACTTTTTTTTGGTGGTGGGGTACATGAATCTGTCAACTTGATGCCTTGAATTCAATTTCTGAGGGATAACCGATATTAAATTTTCAGCGTCACTGGTGTTACATATGCAAATGTACATAAGTCTAGTAGTAGTTCCAAGAAACTCCACAAGATGGAGCCAGTGCATTTTCAGACTTTTTAAAATGTTTCTGCACACCAACCTGCATTTTGCTTTTGACGCCATCAACATCTTACAAAATCTGACATCCAGACTTCTTCTTTTTCTTGCTCTTTGTTTCAGGATTCTTCTTGTTGATCTGTCGCACTAAATCGTAGAAGATCTGAAAAGGATAAAAGTTCAGAGAATTTACATATCCCTGGCTTTCAAGTGAACACAGAAAAAAGCTCTGGCATTGAAATGGACAAGTTCACAAGTATTTTCAAAATAATTACTGATGAGTAACATCAGCCCCTTCTACACCACAAAAGGGGCTGTTCACTTAAGGTTCAATTGTACAATATAAATCTAAGAATTCCATTTCCCTGGCCTCTTTCTTGCTTATGTCATACTCCCCTCATGCCTGACTGCACAAGCCTCTACTGGAGAGTCTACTCAGGCCAATAGGCCAAAAATGTGGTTCTTGGGATTTTGTAAAATTGACCCTTAAAGTGAACAGCCCCTTTTTGCCAGGCTCGGTCTGGACCGAGCATTGTTTGGTACAGTTTTGTCCAGATAAACGGTTCGAGACAGTCCTGCAATCCGAGGTAGGCTCAGTCCAGGTTGAGCAGGTTCCCTTGAAATACCGCCAGTCTCAACAGCTAGAGCTGATAGCTAGCCTGCTTACCTGAGTGCAGTGCGCATGTGTCAACTACCCGACCTTGGCCTTTATGTCATTGCTGCGAAACCTCGATGGCAACCAGCACATTTTAATACAAGTGACTGGGTGGGCTTGGCACGTATTTGGCTCGGTTGATTTTTGCAGTGTCAATGGGCCTATCCCGCTTGAATTCAAAGTGGGTTCAGTCCGGGTCGAACTCAGCATGCTTCAACCAGGCTAGTGTAAAAAGAGCTACAGGAACTGATTTTTGGTTCTCTACTCAACTCACCTCATTGACATTTATTTTTGACTTAGCAGATGTTTCCATGAATGAACAGTTAAACTGGCGTGCTAGATTGTGTCCCTGATCTTTACCGACCACACGCTCGTCTTCCAAGTCACATTTGTTACCGACAAGGATCATCGGCACCTGAAACAGTGAGCTAGAGAATGAATCATAGTGGAGAAAGATTTTAGGAGACGGGGCAGGGGGCATCTACAGGACACCACTTTTAAATGCTAAGCGGTGACCAGTCTCCCCCATTTTCGAAGTATCATCAAACTGTCATTTCACCGAGGTAAAGAGGGCTGTGTTGTGAGATGTGGCTTCAACAGATGTTCTGCTGTGTATTGCAAAGGCTCTACAATTAGTGATGTCAATTCAACTTTCTATAGGTGACGTCAACTGAACTTTCTATAAGTGATGTCAATTCTACTTCCTATCTACAGTAGGTTAGAGGCAAAAGCTTTGTTTGTGTATTTGTACATTGTGATCTAGCTGTGAGCAAGTTGGAATCAGTGGTCTCCTAAGGGTAGATTTACTAAATATATTAAAAGTACAATGAATGGCTTTGTCCTAAATTTGCAGTGGAATTAGGCCCTCAATAAAAGAAATCATAATCAGAAATCAGATACCGGTACATCATGTAAATAAACAACTACCTATTGGATGTTCTGCTACTAACATAAGTCTTAAATTATTCGACTAAAATCCAAAACGACAATCATTTAGATCTTTAACAAAGGTAAATGCTAGAACGTGAATAACTAGGTCTCAGCAACAAGTCTCATTGCTCTAAGAATGGCAACATATTGTAGCACTAATTCTGCAAAGTTGACAGTTTGAGTTAGTAAGTGTTAGTAATTACAACATCACAAACTAAGCGATCTTGAGTAGGACGAGGTTTCCTCATCAAAGATCTTTCATATGATTTGTTAGTAATCTCCAGGGGCAGGGACATGCAGGTCTTGTTATTCTGTTAGATTCATCCATCAGCAATGTATAGACATCTCCAGTCAATTCTCATCAAC
>NMRB01001024.1:102162-125803 GCA_002633025.1 Notospermus geniculatus | reverse complement strand
AGACTTTAATAGTTACAGTCCTCAGCACCAGATCAAGACACACTGTTCAACTAGGCAACTCTACTGACCAAACATCAGGGGCCTGTTTCATAAAGTGACTTTAAGCTAATGGTAACATCAACTTCAATGCATTTTCCATTTGGTTAAAGGTACCATTAGCTTAAAGTCACTTTTTGAAACAAGACCCAGGTCACATTAACACCGAGTAATTCTACCCAAGTTAAACAACAGAAAAGAACAAAAGATTCCCATCTTGAGACCATGTTTCACCTGATCGCCTGCCATCAATTGATCGACGACATCAAGTCACTATTAAAATATACTAATTAAGGGTGATGATTACGTATATACATAGACCGAATACAATCTGTGGGAGCAGGGCGGGGAATAAGTTTAGCAACAATTACATGAAACATACGGCAGATTCCTTTCGAAATTTCATTGTAGAACTATAGAGTTCTTCACTGACGTCACAACGGTCATGTGACTGCAAACAATCGACCATGTTGGCTGTCAAATGGCCGGCGATGACGTCAAAACTTCCATCTCATGACATTCTGACATCTGTGTGTCCACGCTGTGTTCATGCCATGACGTTGCTTGACATTTTGACGGCCAATATGGCAGCATCGTGTCGTCATGGAAATGTGACGTCACGTGAAGAACCTCTATAGTGGAACCTCCCTTACTGGACACCTCATCCAGGACACTACTCCATCAAGGACACCAAAGTTCAGTCCCATTCCCATATTGAGAATTCCTATTCATTTTGACCTCTGCAATCAGCACCACTCTGAATTGCGGACAGTACCTGTAAGCACTCACAGGCGTCTCATACATCTGTCTGTACTTGTAGGGGGAGGGGGAGGTTCTTGGGGACCCTGGGGCTTACTAATACACTATAGTGTATTAACGTTGATAGTAAGCCCCAGGGTCCCCAAGATCCTCCCCCCTCCCCATACAAGGACAGACAGACGTATGAGACACCTGTGCTGCAAGTACATGTACCGGTACCAAATTTTGCTCCCTAATAGAGCAATTCCACTGTAGTATTCATCAACATTATTCACGACAATTAATCTGCACATTTTTCATCTTGATGGAAAATAATTTGGGACAGACACCACACCCCCGTAAATTCTAGGCAATGGTTTCGCAAGCGCAACGAACTGGAGTTTACAATACTGAAGGGACACTGTCATGACATTTACATTAGAGATGAAGAAGGTCCCCACTGCCATTCAACAAAGCAGTATTATAACATCCCACCAGAAGAAGTTGGTGTCCATCTTTAACTGCCTAGGATATGCAACACCCGGCACCTGGGATACAAGACAGTGTTTTTTTCTAACACATTATGCCGACGTACAAGTTACGATGGACGAGTGTTCTCCGCACCATTCAACGGTAGGGAATTCTGACTAAAATTCTTAAATATTTCTCATTTCCTTTTGAAAGATCTCAAAAAATTTCGTAAAAGTATCCAAAAACTCCTTATCTCAAAAAATACCATAAAATCAGGGGCGTATCTAGCTTTAGGGCCTAGGGGAGCAAAACTGATCGAGTCTGAAGGGCAAAGCCTGAGGAGGAGTCTGGGGGGTCCTCCCCAGAAAAAAATTGAACATATACATCCTCTCAGATGCATTTTCCCCACATCTGACACCACAATAACTTGGCTTAAGAGGGAAAATGATCTTTTAGAGGCAAAATTTGTTTAGTCCCTTTTTGATCTGGGGGGGGGGCATTTGCCCCCACTGCCCCCCTAGCTACGCCCCTGAAAATCCTCATCATATTGCAGATTCCTTCTCATCAAGATGGCGTTGCCCGAGGTCCCCTCACCACGACGTGCGGAGAACACGGCCCAATAATAACCACTACAACTCCATGATAATGAATAGTTTTGTTTAATCATGAGACACCCGCCTCATTAAAAATGCCTTCCAAGTCTGCAGATAACTGACTTAGATCATAAAACCAATTGCTTCATCCACAGCGAATAAGAAACCATCAGAGTTCCACAATGACGAAGTTTGCAGGCTCTGGTTGGTCGACGATGTTCGTAAGAACAAGATGTTGATTGGTCATTGTGTGGTCCGGTGTTTGGAAGATGTGCTCGACAGGAGTTTCCTCTGAAATGAAATACCATGAACTTCAATTGACCATGATTTCTGCTGATCACAAACTGCCTTTTACCATAAAGCTGTATTTACCGGACACCCGGAATGCGGAACTGGTATATGCTATGCATTTTCGTATACAACATATCGCTTCCGCATCCCGTATGTATACTGCTTTACACATGTCTGATAAACGCAGCTTAAGGCTTAGAATCCATTCACACAAATTTTGAGCGGTGCGACGCCACATCCTTTGTCTGTGACTAACGCAGCGGAAACAAACAATGCTTTCGAGCGCCTGCCGCTGGTCAGAATTTAACAAAACTTGCACAAAACATGCAAAAGGATCTTGCCTAGTATCATATAAAAGAGTGGGAATGAAAATGTGTTGAAGTTTGAAGGGATACTGTCCACATTCATAAAACGCTTAATTTGTAAGTTTAATCCTTTATGCTTTTAACAATGGCAAGGTAGTTCCAAGAAACTCCACAAGATGGAATCAGTGCATTTTCAGACTTTTTCACTGTTTCTGCACACCAACCTGCATTTTGCTTGTGATGCCATCAACATCTTACAAAATCTGGCATCCGGACTTCTTCTTTTTCTTGCTCTTTGTTTCAGGATTTTTCTTGTTGATCTGTCGCACTAAATCGTAGAAGATCTGAAAACACGAGGACAAAAACTCATCGATGATATTGAGCATGCGCAGAGTTCTTCCTTGGCCTCCATGCATCACTGGTGGGAAAACTCGGCGTGTTAATGGTGGCCGCCATGTTGCAAATGCGCGAGTTTCTTACCTCCACTGAATGGAAAGCGACGCTTCAGGTACGTTGCGCTGTGGCTCATCGTTGTTGGTTCAGATTAATATAGTGCAGTCTCAACACTACAAATCAAGTGGACCTGGTCTGGTTCACTTCAACTGTACCGAAATGTTTGGCAGTGTAAATGCGGCTATAGATGATTCTTGAATTAGCAGATTTGCACACTTCCGCCAAAATCACAACCACAACCTCGATCTGAAACCGGATGATGTGACGCAGTCCATGATTCAGCTATGGTCAACTCTGACACAACGTCTTCGAAGTCGCTGTTGTGGGGTTGTCTGCGTTATGTCATTCAGCTTCAGATCGAGGTTGTGGTTGAGATTTCGGTGGAAGTGCGCAGATCTTTGTCGTTTACATCAATTTGACAATGGTCTATAGAACTGATTTTTGGTTCTCTACTCAACTCACCTCATTGACATTTATTTTTGACTTAGCAGATGTTTCCATGAATGAACAGTTAAACTGGCGTGCTAGATTGTGTCCCTGATCTTTACCGACCACACGCTCGTCTTCCAAGTCACATTTGTTACCGACAAGGATCATCGGCACCTGAAATAGTGAGCTAGAGAATGAATCATAGTGGAGAAAGATTTTAGGAGACGGGGGTGAGGGGCATCTACAGGACACCATTGTTTGATTGCCAAGCGGTGACCAGTCTCCCCCATTTTCGAAGTATCATCAAACTGTCGTTTCACCGAGGTAAAGAGGGCTGTGTTGTGAGATGTGGCTTCAACAGATGTTCTGCTGTGTATTGCAAAGTCTCTACAATTAGTGATGTCAATTCAACTTTCTATGTCTAAGTGATGTCATTTCTACTTCCTATCTAGGTTAAAGGCAAAAGCTTTGTTTGTGTATTTGTACATTGTGATCTAGCAGTGAGCAAGTTGGAATCAGTGGTATCCTAATAAGGGTAGATTTACTTAATACAAAAGCAATTAAAAGTAGAATGAACGACTTTGTCCTAAGTTTGTGCCCTCAACAATGCACCCAATAAATAAAATAATAATCAGAAATCAGATAATCATGTAAATAAAGGACTACCTATTGGATACACTGCTACTAACATAAGTCTTTAATTATTCTACTAAAATCCAAAATGACAATCATTTGTATCTTGCAGTTCAAGGTAAATGATGGAAGGTAAATAACTAGGTCTTAGCAACAAGTCTCGTTGCTCTAAGGGCCGATTTAATAGACGTTTGCTAAGCTAACCATTGGTTCCACCAAAAATAGATAGGCGTGCGAAAAACATACAACTAAATTTTTCACCAAAAGCCCCGTTTTGTAAGCTCTGTATAGCGCTTACTATCCATCCAAGCCAGGCTTTTTGGTGAAAAGGGGTTGTTCGTTTTCATCAAGTGAGGAATCTGAGTTGTGATCCTTGAGAAAATGGAGAAAGCTATGAAGCTGCAAACTGCAGGGATTATTCTGTACAGCACAACAAATAATCCCTGCAATTTGCAAGTGCATAGCTTTTTCCGTTTTCCCAAGGATCACAACTCAATTCCTCAAGTGACGAAAACGACAGCCCCTTTAGTTGTACACTTTTCGCATGCCTATCTATTTTTGGTGTAACCAATGGTTAGCTTAGCAAACGTCTATTAAATCGGCGCTAAGAATGGCAACATATTGTAGCACTATTTCTGCAAAGTTGACAGTTTGAGTTAGTAAGTGTTAGTAATTACAACATCACAAACTAAGCGATCTTG
Source organism: Notospermus geniculatus (assembly GCA_002633025.1). Taxonomy (NCBI): domain Eukaryota; kingdom Metazoa; phylum Nemertea; class Pilidiophora; order Heteronemertea; family Lineidae; genus Notospermus; species Notospermus geniculatus. The sequence goes on along the minus strand of NMRB01001024.1, from coordinate 121,153 downwards.
AGTAGGACGAGGTTTCCTCATCAAAGATCTTTCATATGATTTGTTAGTAGTCTCCAGGGGCAGGGACATGCAGGTCTTGTTATTCTGCTAGATTCATCCATCAGCAATGTATAGACAATTCTCATCAACTTCAAAGCCATTTGTGGACTTGGTGTTACTACTGTAGCTCGAGGGAGGTGCGAGGGCGTTCAGAAAGGTATTTGGTAAGTTGCCAAGGGTTCCTCGAGCCTGGCCAAAGTGAGTGACTTGCCGAGTCGCTCACTTGGGGAAACTTCCGGCATGCATTTCATTTCATTTCTTTCAGAATTGCAGTGCCAGTGCGAACACGCTGTACATGGAATATTTCACAACTGCAACGCCACAGTAATACCTTTTGCTGAGGAAGCGCAAATATCGTTCGGAAATTCGCATTCACTGGGCATGCTCACAATCCCCAAGAGAAGTGCCAGAAACTTACTCGGGGAAGCTTTCCGAACACGCTACAAGTCTGGGTACCTTATCCAAATCGAGCAGCCAGACTTCCCCACTCTGGGAGAATTGCTTCAATCGAGATGGTTGGATGAATACACAATGCTGTAGGACGGTGTTTACATGACATGCATAGGGTTGGATCAATTCCATTGGTTTTGCGGCAAGGGCCAAGAGGGGAGGGCGTTAAAGCATTTCAGGAGGGGCCAAATAAGGAGAGGTTTTTTTCCATTTCAAGGAAGGAAGGGTTCACATCAGAGTCAATCATCTGTACTAATGTTTTTTTAGGGTATTTTCATCACGAATATTTCAGATGTTTAGGATAGTGTTGGTTAGTGAGGTAAAACACATGCACACATGAACAGGGATTGAAGTCTAAAGCAGGATTTGATTTCTGCACCGGGTAAACGAGAATTGTAAAGACTGCCAAAAAAATTGATTTTTCACTTTTGACTTCGGTTCCTTTTCGTATATCTTACAATATTGTCTACTGTTAGACCATTCTCAAATTGACATAAACGACGAAGATCTGCGCACTTCCGCCGAAATCTCAACCATAAACTCGATGTGAAGTTGAATGACGTGACGCAGACAACCACATGACGGTGACTTCGATGACCTTGTGTCACGGTCAATCATTGCTAAATCATGGATTGCGTCACGTCACCCGATTTCAGATCGAGGTTGTGGTTGAGATTTCTGCGGAAGTGCACAGATCTGCGAATTTGAGAATCGTCTATTGGATGAATTTCTGTACAGCGGGACAAATATTCGAGTACGGTACTCAAAGAAACCTGTGCTGTCCAAAAGGGTCACCCTTTCTATCACATGATAAGCAGGTCCAACCAGGGATCGAACCCACAACATCAGAGGTGACAGGCGATGACGTTCCCACTACCACGCCAAAGTACCAGTTTCCAAAATAAAATTTTCCGATCTTCAAAACTGCATTTCAATCCCTGCACATGATCCAGAGTGTGTGATAAGTGTGCTATTCAAAACATCATGTGTGTATATCATGTAACAACAGTAAGTAACCAGGGGCTACGAAGGGGTGGGGTGAAAAAACTTATAAGTGAAGAAGTGATGTTGACGTCTACTTGGCTGCTTGTGACTAATGTAAGTGTGAGTTGAAAAAAGTTGGCTGTTTTCTCATCCTGGGCAAGCTTCTTTGTCGGATTTTCATGTGTTTTTTGTGATTTTTGACAAGGGACACATTGTCTAACACGGTCAACGTCAGCACGTTAACACGTGTGAAAGACGGAATGTATTGATGTGTGGTGTTGAGCAAGTAAACACTGGGAATCAAAATGTTCGCAATTGAAACACAATTCAGCGATAGCCGTTTCAACTCAAGACTTGGTCATGAAAATTAAAATTCGGCCCAAATAAACAAATCGAGGAACTGCCGTATGAGTAGAAATAAACAAATTGTGGGTACCTTGGCATCATGTTGTCCGACTGAACATGATGGTACCTGTGACTGTATTACTACTATCGAGCATCCTGACCTTCCAAGAAGAGTGCATGTAGAAACGCAGAAATCGCCGCTTCGGGAAACCGGCAAATATACTCCAGTACCGAAGTCATACACCGCCTTCTAGCGAACATGGGATAGAAGTTCACTGTCGGAACCGAGTGTTAGATGACATCAACAGAAGGAACCACTTGACTCGACAACTCACCAGGTGACAGACGTACAGACGCGGGGGAGAGACGCCATGTTTACACCGATGAGAAGTAGTAAAAAGCGAGAGAAGAAGTACCTGTGCCGTTCCAGTACTTACGTCTTCCGTGTCTTTTACACGTAAGATCTGCTCGCGGAGATCTTGCAAGTCGTTAAACGTTGACTGGGCGGTGATAGAATAGACTAGCAAGAAACCCTGACCGTTCTTCATGTACAGATCTCGCATGGCAGTAAATTGTTCCTGTAACAGAAGCACATTATCAGAAGAAAATCAGGGGCTTTGACCACAAGATCCAGTGTTCTAGCCAGGCCAGTTTCACAGGGCGGTACCACTCTGTTCAATCAAAATTCAGAGGTCATTTTACCACCATGTTCAAATTTTTGCCACCCTGTTTAAAAATGTAACTTGCAAAGCATTTTGTATTACACCACCCTGTTTGAATTTCACTCCCACCCTGTTTGAAAATCCAGGGCCTTAAAATCATAGGAAAATGCAGTCATCCCACCCTGTTTGGAAAAATTTCTGACTAGAACACTGAGATCTTCATGGTAGGTATCAGGAGAGTTTCCTTTATGAGCTGGATGGAAGTAGCTTCAGAAGACGAGAAGCATCCAAAGAGCTGAAAATAGTTCATGAATATTTTTCCTTATCCCACAGGAGATAGATATTTTTCGTTATCCTAACTGAGAGAGTGGTATTTTCCATATCCTGACTGTAAACGAGAGTGATATTTTCCTTATCTCAACTGAGATATGGATATTTTTTGTTATCCCAACTGAGATACAGGTATTTTCCTCATCCTGACTGAGATTGAGATATTGATATTTTCCTTATCTCAACTGAGATACTGATATTTCGCCTTACCGTTCCTGCAGTGTCCAGAATCTCAAGCATACACTGTTGGCCATCGATCTCCACTTGCTGGAAGAAAGGTCACGTGAGAATTACTTTTTGTTCTTCAAATCAGTTTGTGATAATTGTAGGGTTCAGCTTCATGTACAGGCATTAGACTTACATCACAATAGCACTTAAGAATCACACAGGATTCACTACTGGATATTCAGTCATAAAAGAGTGACACAAAACTGCTGCAGGGTTCAAAGTTCATGACCATTTCGTATAAAATGCCACTTGGATTTTGCTCTGTGCGACCCAAAAATTGATGTTCTAATGCATTTTGCAGGCCTTGTCTTTTAAGGCGAGCTAAAAAGTGCATGCGCCTCGCAAACAATAGAAATTGTATTGTTTTTGAGGCGCATGCACTTTTTAGCTCGCCTTAAAAGACAAGGCCTGATTTTGTATTGTTGCGACTTGATTTTTTGCCTGTTCGACCAAAATCTGCTTTTTCAGAATATGAACTTTGATCCCTGTGCTGTAATTTTTTCCTTTTGAAAACATGTACATGTACATGATCCTGAGCCCAAAGAATAGGTCAAACGGGGGAGCAAACCTGAAGTTCACTGCAGAGACAACAGGCGTCAATGTTTCCACCATGCCACTCTGCCCACACCAACATCAGTTAATTGAAGCTATCATTTACTCTAGACCCAAATGCATTGTGAAATAGCAAAACTAGGTTTTAATTTCATTCTCTGAATATAATACGTGTAATAGGATATGACCTTCCCAGTAACTAATGAGGAAATCCCTAAAGACGAGAGTCTTTTTTCCTTACCTTTCGATAACTGTCCTCGATTGTGGGATCATATTTCTCAACAAATATTCCTTGCACGAATTGTACAGTCTGAAATAAGAGAACAGGATATGAACAAGAATGTTGACCACATGTACGAGGAAAATGATCATTTAAGGCATTTGTGAGTCATTGGTCATATTGGCATGGCACGTCATTTTCTGTGGTGAGAAGGGGACCTCTACCTGGCACTCCAAATCACCACACTCAGCCATTTTTTAAAGTTCAGTACCACATACATGTATATATACTTACTAGGGCACTTTTACCAACACCTCCACTGCCCAGCACAACAAGTTTGTATTCTCGCATTCTCGAAATGGTGGCGGTTTACAATGGGAACCAAACTAAGACTGTAAAGAGAAAATAAAGGAAAGAATTAGCTTTGTGTGGAAGTGATACTCCTAGTCCTACTGACTTGGGGGGGGGGGGGGGGGGGNGAGTCCTACTGACTTGGGGGAATCTTGCAGAACCAAGATTGCCTCATTTTCTCTTCATGACCTTGATATCATCATCTCTTCATGACCTTGATATCATCACGTGACCTTGATATCATTCAGTGACCTCAATATCATTTCATGACCTTGAAATCATTTGGTGACCTAGACATCATTTGGTGACCTTGACATCATTTCACGACCTTCATCATTTTACAACCTCGATGTCAAAGCATGAACTCGATATCATTTTGTTACACAATACCTGCTGCCCAGCAACAGAAAAAGAAAACTCCAGCAAAAAAGAAATCAGTCTGGCCCTGTAGGGTTCCTCCACCAGACGGCTGTAAAATTTCATGGACCTTTTGAGGACTTTCATGGTATCAAATATGTAAAATTTAATGACTTACACAGAAGCCGGGCCATGTGCACCGGCGTCCGCGTCCGACTTTTACTCTTTCATGACGGAAAGAAATTAACGAGACAATGTAAAAAACACCGGAAATTTGATTTTCAAGACTGAACTTTTTATTTTTTAAGGACTTTTGTGGACTTCATAGGATTTTCTAAATATTTATGGACTTTCAAGGACTTAAATTTAAGCATTTTATATTCTTGGACTTTCATGGTTTTAAAGGACCTGGAGGAACCCTATGTCAGTGTCGTCCATGTCCAGCAGAGCGTAGGTGGAAAAACCAATCACCGAGCAACACCTTAAAACATTCTACAACGTAAATGTCAAGAGGATTTTTGACGCCTTTCATAAGAGTAACACTGAGACTTCAGGGAGTGGTTTTTAACTTCCTCACGGTGCAGTATGAACACAAATAGAGTGAACCGCCAGCAAAGCTTTAAGGATTTTTAACACGTTTCTGGTGGGCAGTTTCGTGTAAATGTCAGGGTATGGAGGTAGACCAATGTTATTTAGTGTGAGATTATGTGAAATATCCAACAACTACATGTATAAGGCTAACATGGCTAAGAATCCATTCACACGATTTTTGGGCGGTGCGATGCCGCATCTTATGTCCGTGATCAATGTCGCGGAAACAAACAATGCTTTCGAGTGTCTGCCGCTCGAAATTCGCGTGAATGGATTCTTAGCCTAAGATGGCTTCTGAGGGAGCTTAGCCTACATTGTCAAAAGCAGGTTGATCTACGCTGAGGCCTAATTTGGTCGGTTTATTAATTTTGATGAAATTGGCACTGGAAGTGAGAGTGTTAATGATGAAGAACGCATCCATTCATCTTCTTTGCACCAAGTTTGCGTATCTTGATGTGTCACCTGGTCACTGGTTCACTGATAGGGCTAATTGTCGCCATGGTAACGGACGCCTAGGTGATATACCTCAGGAGGTCCGTTCTGTGGCGTACTTGGCGGGGCCTTCCACATCGCTTTCTTCTCATCAGGAATTTAATTCGCATATTATACTCAATGGGATTCATTAATTGGTAAAGAGCTGTTGCTGCCTGAGGGAGACTGGAATGATAAGTCAACAGAAGAGTGGAATGTTGAAGAATCAGGCGATTTTCTTTATTCTACAGCATGCACAGCAGATTCAATCTATTATTCAGCGGAATTTCAAGAAAGAATACATTGAACAACCATCATCAAACTCTACTATGGTCAACAAATATGTACATGTAGACACAGGGTTCAAAGTTCATGACCATTTGGTCGAAAATGCAACCTGGATTTTGCTCTGCACGACCCAAAAATTTGATGTCCTAATGCACTTTGTACTGTGTGCAACTTGATTTTTTGGCCTGTTCAACCAAAATCTGCTTTTTCAGAATATGAACTTTGATACCTGGAAGGGATAGACAAATCCCAAATTGATGTAAATGAGAAAGATCGGCGCACTTCCGCCGAAATCGCAAACACAACCTTTGTCTGAAACCGAATGTCGTGACGCAGAGAACCCCACGACAGGGACTTTGACGACGTTGCATCAGAGTCGACCATTGCAGAATCATGGATTGCGTCACGTCAGCTGGTGTCAGATCGAGGTTGTGTTTGTGATTTCGGCGGAAGTGCACAGATCTGTGAATCTGAGAATCGTCTATATCAGACCAATTGCAGGGGAAGGAGGAGGGGGCCGTATGGTTTCATCGTGTGTGAGGGTACAAGAAGATGACAAAAACATCTTTTTTGGCCAACAACACAGGGCCCTTCCTCACTGACACCACAGGATAAAATGTGACCCTATCCACCACAAAACCAGTCAGAAGTCTGTCTGTGGTTGGCAGGTTTGGACCGAATTATCTGTCAATTTCAGGACTATGTCTATTGTCAGGACTATGTCTATTGTCAAGTCGGAGTGATTCTATTTCATTCTTTATCTCCTGGTGTCATCTCAGTACATTTAGGCTCATTTTCTGTGCGACTTACAACTGGTTTTGTGGTGGAGGGTCACAAATATTTGCAGGGCTAAAGCCAGTTGCTTGTTGACAACAACAGAGGACCCTATAGACAATGCCCTGCCTTACAGACAGCACATGATAAAATATTTGTAGGGCTAAAGCAGGTTACTCTCACCACCCTAGTTCAAAGCCTGTCAGTTCCAGGACAGGAATCGACACGGACAACAGCTCAGACTATCTCGTATACGTTCATTAGGATCATCTGGTCGTGGCATAATTGATGTGTTGCTAACCAATAATCCGCAGAATTATGTAAACCGTCCCCAGATAGTCGAGTCGAAGCAGCAGATACAGCCGGAGCTCAGCAAATAAACGCTTGTGGGTATAGCACCCAAGGGTCTCGTTGGTGGAGGGTGATAGTTAGGTTTACTCCTGATGAGACACAAGGGGCGTGAAAGCAACCAGGGAGATTCTCCAACATACTCCAAATCAGCTTGAACCAGATTTGGTAGGGACACAACAAACTCACCACAAAATTGTCATCTTTGTGTGTTTGTTGCCAACTTCATTCTCTCTGGTTGAAATCAATGATAAAATAGACATCACTGTGATTTGGCACTGCATAACTGTGTTGCACATTGTACATGTATGTAGCACAAATGAAGCATATTTCAAGTAGATTTGAGGCAGTATGCTGCAGGGAGCATCCCCTTCTCTTAGAGAGTAGGGGTGGTCAGGTCTCTAGGATAGTAAGTTCCACGAAGATGGGGCTCTTTTTGAGGAAAGTGTTTTAACACTTTCCTCAAATGCGACATCAAATGGCCTTGCTGAACTCGCACATTTCAATAGCTGAAATGTACTACGAACTGAACAGGTAAACAGTAGCAGATCAATGCACAGGCTAGGCAATCTGACAGCCCTTGTTGATCATTCAGCGACATCCGACGGGTGTTCCTAGACCGCCACACATTTGGTAAAGGATTTTGTAATTGATCATGAATTTATAATCTGGAAGGGCTGGGTGGGTCCGGATCTAGTACCCACCCTTGGTATACTCAGCTGTATCACTCATATGATGCATGATTAGAGCATCAAATGACAGTTCAATCATCGTGACTACATTTTCCCATTAGTCATAAAAACACGACTGCAATCGACTGCAATCGCAAATGCATGGATTAGTTGGAAATCCTTTACGATATTGATGGACATAGCAGCTGGAATAACAACCATGATCATCCTGATCTTATCCAGGTTGCAAAAGAGTAATCACTCTCTGAAGTCACTGCAGTAAGAGTTCAGTGACAGTGGGGAATGTAAAACTTAAGTGGTGCAGCGGATACATCAGTGCATGTCACCCCTGGACCCTGGGGTTCCACCCAAGTCAGGCCCATTCTACATGTTTTTTGTGCATGCACTGCATTTCAAGCAGTGCGTTCCATTCACAGCATGTGTATCCCGTACACGTAAGAAATCAGCATTGAGCACGACTGCCTGTAGTGTATGTGGTGTTTCTTACGTGGATTTATAGCATTTTATGTCGTACTTTTTCACTTCTGCTACCCGAAATGGACAGGGACAACTTGACTACTGACAGCCACCATGAAATTACATGTACTGATAAACTGCAGATTTGGGGCAAAAATTAAGCTTACCAATAGGGGTAATTTTCAGGTTGGCACGCACCTGGCTCACAGTTCGGATGGAGATCGATTAATGTTTGTTGTGGTGCGGGCGGGAAATTTGGAATGTATAGGCCAACGCCACATCACCTGAAATTCGCCCTGTACTGTATTTATAGAAAATGTCGTGTTTCTGGACTCGATTCAATATTTAAAGAGGGACGAGATCCAAGATTCCCCCAATACCGTCATGACAGAACCTATTTATAAACCATTAGAGAATGATTTAGGCCTAATAATGTACACAACACACAACTGACCCGGTTCAACCACATGATTGAAATCAATCAGATCATAAACTAATAGTTAACAGCTCCTAAAATTTTCCAATTATATATCCAACCATAATAACATGTAAAATGACCCACATCGAATAGTCAATTCTCTGACGGCGACCATTTCAAAAATTAAACAGCCGGGGATCGATGAGCGTGGGTAGATATTATCAATATCAAAGGCAAGGTCAAAAGACATACTGACACACTCAAAGAAAACCCACTTCATTCATTGCCATTCTTGGCATTGATATAGGAAAAGAAAGGTGTGCCATGCAATCCCACCCACCTGCCTTCAGACCTACGGCCCAATCGCCATGCTTTGTAGCAAGATTGAAATGCTCTTGAACCTACCTGTCAATTGCAGTCTACAGAACGCTACAAATTAATCAACAGCTGATTCGGTGAATGAATTTCCGACACTCCTTATAAGAATAAAATCCCCATGATTGTCGAACTCGAGTCGGCACCGATCAGAACGCGGAAGTCCGAGTTAAAGACCCCATACCTCCACTCAAACAGAGTCAGAAACTGTATGAAATTGAAAATTCTTCCTGTGATCTTTTATACAAAGGTAAGTCAAGACCTTTCACGGAGATTGCCTTACAAAAACTTGCAGACGATCAAATAGCGAGGAAATACAATAATGTAGCGTAGCATGACATGATAAGATCAAGTAGGCGCATCACAAAGAAAATGTCAGCGACTTATTAGTCATTTTCCAAGAGGTTTTCTCATTTGATACGTCTTATTTGAGCGATACTGATCGGGTAGGATGGGACGGTATTGATCAGGTTCAATAGGCATGATACCAATAGATATTATCTTGTGACGCAGTTTGGGACAAAGCTTCTACATTTATATATAAATGACCATGCATCGAGGACGTCAAAAAGTACAGTGGACCTTTTTGAGTCTACTGAGAGCCAGACTCTGTCAAGCAATAAACATATATTAACTGTAAAATGAAAGAGTCCATGGAACATCATCTTCGATAATCGAAGGGTGATCTGTTACATCGCACATCACCCTTCGAGTAATAGACCGGTCCGCGGCGTATCCGCTGCCTCTTGAAGAGGAGGCCAATCAGAACCGGTGTTGTAAAATTTCCTCGATAATTAGCCGAAGACCCGATATAAAAGTGCAATCTGATTGGTCGACCGGTAAAGTTGGCATCGTGGTACAAGGTTTCAAGTCAACAACCCAGCAGCAACGCCAATGAACGACGGTGATGACGACGATGACGGACACCCCACCACCGTAAAAGCTCACCAGGTGAACAAATGAAGCATCTGTACATACAGTGTTCATTACCGAATGTTCCTCAACATTTCAATTAGCCAATTTTCCCATAATCTCTCCCTCAATGACAATAAATGAAATGGCTGCATTTGACCGCCACCACAACTATCATCATCAGTAATAACTACGTGGTCATTTGCGACAAAAACCTCGGGAATTCATTCACCATTACCACACATTTATATCATCAAATGCACTAAATATTATTCATGAAGTCACTAATGAATTTTTGATATCATAAATGCAAGAGATGACACGCGCTTGCAGTAATTGGGTCCTGCATCAACATGGATGAACATGGAGTAGTTTTTCAGAACAACAGCAATTTGTAGGCACGGTCAAAACCACAAGCTGGAGCCATGCAGAGCCTTCATCAGAAGAATCCATTACATCTACAAGCTGGACGACAAGTTATTTTCGCAAAACATAAAGCTTTTTCTCCCTCGGCCCCACGCTATAGCCTAGGTCATACTTCGATGCAAGACCATTGGCGTCCGACGCGTGATTAAAATCTGGACGCCGACTTCGCGGAGTTGATTAATAGTCCAGCGTGCTTCAGCGACGGCAACGCATTATGAGATGACTCTAAATTAATTACAGTTTCGCAATCGGACGTCGACCAAATTGCCCGACAGGGTCGGCGTCGAATGCGAAATCATGCGATCGGTCACCAATAATGGTCGCACGTCGAAGTTAGTATGAACTCGGCTTATGTCTACAAAGCTCAGACAACCTGGACGATGAGTTATTTTTTCAATAACAAAACTTCAATGCAAGCCTTTTCTCCCACCTCCTCATCACATATATATTGGGATATCCAACAATGCATCCCCCTCGGTCCATCCCCCTCATTCCATTCTTGCCTGTTCTGACATTGTCCTTATCACTTCCCAGCTACCGTAGGCCATCTTACATCTTAAGTTCTGGAGGAGTAGAGTGCTATATTCTTCCCGACACATCTCACATTATTGCTACCCTACCATGCCTACAACGATTTTAAGACAAATACTCCACAGCATTGTGATAAAATATCACTGTGACTGTTACAATGAAATTAACCGTATTCATTTTTCCCCATTTCCATTGTTTTACAACAAAAGTACAACCCACGCCAATGGAAACAGTAGGAAGAGGAATGACTCCTTGGAAACGCTTGCCGAGGGCAACACACCATATGAGGGGAACAATGGCAACGTAATGTAAATCAACAACAAGGAGATACCAAGAGGGAGGGAAGATTAGCAAAAGATCTCATCATGCCATATGTGGTTTCTTCTACATATAGGCCTACCAGCAGGGCAGTGGACACAGGGATTGGACTGCAGGATGACGCTTTCCTTACACCCACAGGTACGTCTGACAACGATCTTTCCTGGCCATGACAGCAAAATACATTTCACAAGAATGGGATTGTTCCCCTCAAGGCTGTACCAAAAGCAACGACCCACATATCCTTATTTATTCTAGTATAATGAGGAAATTTCACAGACCACCGATTTTGGTAGACTGAAGGCCTGTTTCCACTCGGTGGATTCCACTGCGGTTTGCGGCCCAGGAGCGGTTTTCACAGGGTTAGTTATCCCAATGACTGTGAAAACCGCTCCGGCACTGCAAACCGCAGAGGAATCCGTTGGTTGTGGAAACAGGCCTTTACACCCAATTTTTACGAAGAGTTTCCAACCTGAATCAGCCTTGGAACATTCCCATGCCTCTGACACTCTGAGGCAGTATAAACTTGCCAAAATGACTCAGGTCTTAAATCCATGTCATGTGGTATAAATTGATTGATATTATAATGTTCTATTAATTACACTCCGAATTAATGAGGTGATTTCCATGCCAGACGAAGGACTAACAATCGAGAATAACACAATACCTGTGTAACAGTAAAGTATGTCCCCCGGAAATTGCTGCAGTGGGAAGAGTCAAAAGGTCCTCGTCCAGAGTGAAAGGCAAAGAGGAGTCTTTATAGCCGAGTCGTTATCACATCCGCTCAGCAATGTCCAGCCCGGGCCATATGGGATTTCATTCCCAGCTTTTCAAGTCCATGCACGGGACAGTAAGCTGTGGTGCCTTGTTTCTTTGCAAGGGCAAGTAAAGACTCCATCCAAGTGAGGAATATGAGTAGCTTGAGATGGCCTCTTCCTTACTTACATGTACCAAGGGCCAATAATGCTATGGCTTCGGCCCCGACGGGAAAAAAATCAAAAACAATGTACAAATACAAGAGTGAAAGAAAGGGTCAACAACCTCGCAAACATAGCAAGATAGATCAACACAAACTAAAGACACAATGGCATCTTGCCAATACCCTATCCATCTTTGAGAAACAATGCTCGATTAACTTCCATGAAAGCAGAGCATAATTCACATCCACGCATCGCCTCCTCCCATCATCTCTATCCCAAGCCAATACACCCAATTAAGCTGACATTACTTTGATGGGATTAAATTTACTCTTGTTATGTTCTCTTAGAAGCCGATATTTTGCTTTCTTTCACGCACCACGCATGCGCTGATGTCATTTTTTACCACGGCTCTTGAAGGATATATTTGATCTCGACTGTATTTCACATTGACTGATAGCCGCACAATTTTCAACCCACATGGAACTGGAATTGCAATGCAAGATTTAAGGGGGTGTCGGCCTACACACTGGTTTGTTGACAAAAGAATGAGTGAAGCCTAGTTCATACTTCGATGCATGACCATTGCCGGCGAACGCTGCACGATCTTGCATTCGATGCCGACCCTGTCGCACGATTTGGTCGGCGTCCATTTGTGAGACTGTAATTACTTGAGTCATTTCATAACACATTGCCTTTGCTGAAGTACACTGGAATATGAATCAACTTCGCCAAGTCGGCGTCCAGACTTTGATCGCGCGTCGGACGCCGATGGTCGTGCATCGAAGTATGAACTAGGCTTGAGGATTTCATTTGACCTACTTTACAAGGTCAGAGAGGTCAAAGTTCAGATGGAGCTACAGATCTTAAAGTGTCACCTGTGACATCAAAATGTGGGATGCGCCGGAAAGAAGACCCAAGATGATGACACCAGAGAACTACAGAAATGGACAAAGTCAAATTTTGCAATGGGCAGACAATCCTGAAATATCAACAATCCATTAGTGTCCCTTGGGTCTAATGTGCGCATTCCAACTCATTTTGCTGTCACGGGTCACAATTGTGCGCCATACCGGTAGGTGACCCTCCACATGTGTCTTCGACCATCGACCATTTTCTTGAAAAGCGTTAAATACGCAGGACAAGTTATTCGATCAGAGAGCTCAGGTGACATTCTTCCAGGGTCCTTTATTTCAGGCGAGTATCAGCCAATGAGAAATCACAACCTGATGCTGAACAACGGGCGGAGACAAGGAGGAGGATTAGAGTAATCCCATGTGGGAGGAACGCATAGAGACAACACAGTCATCATGATGGAAACCTGGCAGCCCTGATCTGAGTCACCTCAAACACGATGCCGGTTTGTACTTCACAAGGATAATACCATCATAGTCTCACACTATTTTATGGATACCAGTACACTGGGCGTCATGCCTACACCCTTGGAATGCCGCCCTGATCCCTGGGGGAGCCCTGATAGCCGAGTGGTTATCACGTCCACTCAGCAAGTGGCAGGTCCCGGGTTCGAATAATCCAGCCTGGGCCATGGGATTTCATTCCCGGCTCTTCACGTCCGTCGCATGGGACAGTAAGCCGCGAAGCCTTGTATCTTTGCAACGGGGCAAGTATAAGACCCCATCCAAGTGAGGAACAATCCCCATGTGTAGCTGGAGATGCAGTGTTTCCACCAGAGGTTACTAAGGGTACTATGCTAGTACCATCAAAGGAACAGAAAAGGGCCATTTTCTTTAATTTCATCGGTTTTTTGTTGATTTTGAAGAAATTAGTAGCCTCAAACAAATTTCTGGCAGAGACCCTGAGATGGTCTCCTCTGTATGCTATGGCTTCAGCCCTGACGGAAAAAAATCAAATACAACACCCTTGGGATTATAACTTGGGCACACCCATGTGATCCTTGATTTGAACATGTCCATGTCCTCACTGTATAACACCCTGAAGGGGTGAATGTCGTCCACTCTGAATCCTAAACCCTGGCCCCTATTCCACAACCCTTGATACCTGGCCTCCTACCCCTGACCCCTAAAGCCTACTTCTAATCCTAAGCCTAACCCCTACAGGCATGACAGGCAGCTGTTACCCTAGATACTGGGTACCTGTTCCATAGGATTAGACGACATTTACACCTTTTTGGTAGAACACTGTCAGGAGGCGATCTTGCCTCTGGTCACAGCAAACTCATATGACATCACATAACACTGTTACTGTTAGTGTTCTTCTGTGTGTGTGCGCAGAGCTTTGAAGTGGTAAGATACGGACGAGGATGTCCTGAGGTTATCGGCCGTTCTTAATCTTAGCGCTATTGCTCCAAAGGTCACCACCCACACAAATGTGCGGTTAGATTAGGACCAGCACATCCTGGGGTTCTTAGCAGTCGCTCCCGAAAGGTCACCATGCACACCAGGAGTAGAACATACTGTAAAGCAAGATAATTTCGCGGCTGGAAATTTTCGCGAATCAAGATTTATAGACGTATATGCTGCAGGATATTTTCGCGAGTCTCTCCTATTTTTTTTCAGTTTTCTTTCACGGACCATATTTATCACTTGCCTGCATTTATATTCGCGACAGGAAATTTTCGCGACTCATTCACTCTCGCGAAATTCGCGAGAATTTCCTGCACGCGAAATTTTCCTGCTTTACAGTACATGGACCCTATGTCGCCACTTGTGCAGAAATGTAGAATTATTAGGCTGGTCACCTGCGACATTTCTGTTGTGGTCAACCTAAAGGCCTGTTTCCTGTACAACGGATTCCAAGTCTGCGGATTGCGATTTTCACAGGCATTGGGATAATTAACATGCCATGTATTATTAAACCATCGAAGGATTATCCAAAACCCTGTGAAAACCGCTCTGGCGCCGAAAACCGCTCTGGCGCCGCAAACCGCAGCGGAATCTGTTTCAGTGGAAACAGGCCTTTACAGTTGGCTGAGCAAGGTGGGCTAGGTGTGATCGGCCTGATGTACACATGAAAAGGACTGGACTTTAAGCCCAACATGGGACAAGAAGGATACATGGTGAAATCTCACTGTTGAGACAAAACCATTTAAATCTGATTGATTTCTTTTAAGATTCAATAAATTTCTAGGTCAGGCACGGTCTCTAAACTATAACAGGGCGGAGCAGATTTCTTCAGTTCATATAGACAAAAGGCCCAAAGCATGAAGAACAATATACATTTCATACATCAGGATGAAATAAACAGTACCGGTATACCACTAGAAATATATCGCAATGATGTATTTCTGAAGTTACTGACATCACATCAAAGAGAACGGCACCAAGGCCTTTAATCAATGAACAAAATGGAAATGCGATAACCATCAAGGCCCAACCTCCAGGCGAAATAAACTGGAACCTCTGTATAAAGACTGTGTCCTTAAAGCGAATTGATAGCGAATTTTATTTACATTTGGCTGGTGTTTGTAAACACAAAATTTCAGCCAATCAGAATGCACAAACATTTCTTTGTTGACATTCTGGAGCAGTTTGTTTACATTTTTTCCCGAAAACTCGTCACCTTTCCAATTCTATTTCTAAATCAAATTTTTTCGATATAAATTCGCTTTAGAGAGGTTCACCTGAACAGGATATAAAATGTGATTTAGGATGTGGAACAAAAACATTTCCATTTATTACGGCAACAAAAAACACTTCGGATCAAATTCAAAATTGACTTCAGCCGAGCGAAAAATTTTATTTTCAGGGTTTCCAATGCTCACTTTCTCAATAAAAAACTCGCAGCAACATTTCAGTGAACAAATTTGGTAGTTACCAAGGAAACCAGACCTGAGTGAGTACCATGACTACCATTTGATCCACTTGCGCAGGTTTAAGATAGCCTACTATCTGCCTAATGAGCGGAAGTGAAGGTAGGCATGGTGTGGTTATGACGTAATTTTTTTGTCCTCAACCGAAGTTATGGATGCTAAAATTGCTCAACTTACAGCTTAAGGTTTTCTGAAACTAAAAGGATGTTCTGAAATAATGTCTTGAAATGCTGAATGCTGAATTGTCTAAAGCTAGCAGCACACTGGCCGCCAAATCTGGCGTCCAGAAACGACGACTGAACGCCTCTTGACGCCAGAGTTGGCTGCCAGTGGATACTGGTGAGAGCACACCTGCCCAAACTTATTAGCGTTCAGTAGCATCTTCTCGGGCCATTGAGGCTGCCATTTTGAAATCATGTGACATCAAGACACAAGCTGATTGGCCAAAGCCTCGCCGTCGACTCTTAAGTCTGGCTGCCATCTGTAGCACACTTGGCTGCTTCGGGAGTTCACAGGCGTCCAAAATCAAACATGTTTGATATCTGGAGTTCAGTGGCGTCCGGCTGCGTACTCCAGATTCCATTCGTAGCACATTGGGGATTTTTCTGGCGTTCGGACACTCGTGTTGAAAAAACGTCTCTGGATGCCGAAGTTGGCGGCCAGTGTGCTGCATGCTTAACATCCATTCTGGCGAAGAATAAGAATCCTCCACGACACCTCAAACTGCCCAGCCAGGGAGTGCCAGACAAATCAACAAACAAAGGCAACCAAACCGACCCTTCAGCAGTTCATGATTGAACCTCACAATATCAATTGGGACTCGCTGCCTGCAGCGTACTCTGTGCCCCAACAGACCAATCTAGGTGTACATGGTACATGTCTTGATCTGCGGTATACCTCCAGCTTGTAGACTGCTCGTCTCTGACAGATAAATCAATGGATGTTATCGGTGCACGGAGTGGTGCACATCCTTGTGTTGATGGCAAGCAGTGCACTTCTCCGGCAGACGGGGAGATGAAGAGGTGCTTGTTCAGACAGGTCAACACGTTGCAGTTGGGTGGCATCACATCCCCACCCCTGTCAAGTGTCACCAGACAAGTGTCACTATTCGGGCAGTTTTGGACTTCAATTATGTGAATATTTCAATGATTGGCCAGTCAGACAGCAGACAGATCAATGCTTTTCAGACAGGTCATTGACATCGCAGCTGGGTGGCATTACTTCCCCCCAACCAGAAAGTGCAGATTTGTCTATTTGATTTTTCCATCAGGGCCGACACAATAGCATTTTTGGCCCTGGTAAGTACGGAGGAGGCCATCTCAAGCTCATGTTCCTCACTTGGATGGGGTCTTTTACTTGCCCTTGCAAAGAAACAAGGTACAAGGCACCACGGCTTACCGCCCCATGCGACGGACGTGAAGAGCTGGGAATGAAATTCCATATGGCCCGGGCTGGATGCGAACCCGGGACCTGCCGCTTGCTGAGTGGATGTGATAACCACTCTACTACATGTATCAGGCCTCCTCACCTACATGTACACAGATTTCCTTCGGGTTTGCAAGGAAGATGCAAACCCCAACAGTGTTTCCCCCACGAATTTTTTTGAGGGGGGATAAAGAGAAAATTTGACAGAATTCCTGCTCAAAAACACAAATTTTGACTTTTTATGGGGGTGACATCACCCCCTGTCCCCCCTCTGGAGGAAACACTGCCCAACCATCTGCCATTTTAGCAGTAGATCGATACTGATACATGTAGGCCTAAATAATGGAAAACACAAACCTGATAGGTGGCGCTGTGAGCACAATAACTAAACCTGGCAAAACAAAGCAATGATGTCATATCACAACGATCTTCACACTATGCAACAGGGCAAAAACTGGGGTCTACACCCGCAGCACCACGTGGTGGATCAGTTTTGTCAATTAGTGAACAACAGACAGAAAATATCCAACAGAAACAGCATGAAAACAGTCCCTGTGACTGTGTGTGTATGTGATTCAGAGTTAGGTCAAAAACCAACCAAACAATTGATAGGCAATCAGATCGTCATTGGAATTCCAATTATACACCAATGACATTGTTCGTATAAAAAATCACCCCAGAACAGGTATAGTCAGATGAGCTTTCCCGGCGATTAATTTTCTATAGCCTGAAGATCTGGGATGAAAATAGCACATTGATGACTGCAATGTTGATGTAAAAAACAATCGAATGTCTTCCTCTAGGTAACTGTGTTGATGGAACTCTTATGGGATAAAACATAAGTTAGTTGGAGGTAGGGCTGGAGATCCTGTAAACTTGGTCTACATGTAATGCTGAAGTCAAGAACAGGCAGTGACTGACTTTCCCGGATCACCTTGCGTCCGAGCCCTGACCACGTGGAACAAATCAGTCGCCGATCCGATATGGCGTGACATGACAGACTGACATCAGCATACTTGTAGCTTGGAAGCCACTGCCGCACGCGCGTCCTCAGGGGGGGTCTTGGGGCCTCGCCCAGAAAAATTCGAAATCTAGAAGCCCTGAAATGTGATTTCCCAGCATTTTGGAACGCAAATCTAGCTCCTGTCGGTGCTTGCAAAACCTCAGTGTTATTTAAAGTGAATAATTTTGACCGGGCGGCGATTTTTTTGACCGGGCGGTGGATTTTTAGACCGGGCATTGAGATCAATCCTGCATTTAGAACGGGCGCCGCGCCCGTTCTGTTACACTAGTGGAGAACCCTGGGTGCAGTCATTATTTCGGTAACACCATTCAAAACTGAAACCGTGTTAGTCATAGCTGTTAAGTGATCATGCAAACACCTCGAGAGACAAAAATATACCTGACCTGACCCCACACTTGCCCAGTGCATAAGTGAGTCACCGCTATGAGTACTATTATGAAATTCCATAATCACAGACATGACAGACCATCATAAACCTGGAGCATACAATTTCATAGGCTTTAATGCATAACGGAGGTGGATTGATTTCATCAAAGGAACTTCATTTCAAAACACAACCGGTACTGGTACGCCAATGTGTTGGCTGATACCAGTATGGCCGAAGAACTAAACTTCTACTAAGGATCCGTGGGTCCATCATACCCACAGCTGCCAATTTTGAATCATTACCTACCAGTACTTTGAATACTTACCAGCCGGTGTATGTCTTGGAACCTA
>NMRB01001024.1:83098-101329 GCA_002633025.1 Notospermus geniculatus | reverse complement strand
GATTTTTTCGTCATTGCTGAAGCTATGTCAAGGTAATCAATAAAATCAAGGCTAGTGTAGACGGCAGACGGTATGCTGTCGTATTTAAGAGCATTAAACTCAGACATAATTGTCCTGCAGGTGGAAGTTAATGACTTTCAAGGAAATAACTTCAGGATGAAATATTTTGTTTGTGAAAAGAATGCCAAAGAACTACATCAACATAAAGAAGAGCGATATCATGTTTTTAGATCATGATTTTTTAACAAAAAGCAACCATGACACATAGGCCCTACCCAAACAAACAAATAAACTGCATACAGCTTCAATTTTACTACATGTACATGTAGCCTATTTTCCACCGTCTCCAGACAGCTTAAGACACGAGCACCACCTCCACATTAAGCTATCTGAAGCTTGGTTGGGAGGTCCATCATTGTCGGTTAACAACTGAAAATGAATGCAATAATTAACTGCACACATTCGAATAACGTTCGCAAATATTTGGAGAGTAGGCCAAAGCCAAAACCAATGACATACATGTATGTAGGGGTAACAATTTGGAATCAAAGCTTGGGGGTGGGAGGTTAGTGTTGTAAAGGATAAGGGTTTGAAGCCAAACAAGGTTCCTTCCTAGTCACCGGGCAATTCCATTCCAGTGCTGATGCCATGGATTTTTCTCACCTCAACCTCACCACCAAGACCTTTTTAGAATGTCAGCCACTTTTTCAACCATGGGTCAAAAACAGAACATTATCCGATACTGACAACTGTACTCCAGCCATAGTTACTATTATAAGATGGCTGGAGTACAGTTGTAAGTAATAGGATCAAAAGCATTTGGTAAACTCATGAAATACATGTACAAAGCTCAACAAGTGTAACAAGCAACAGAAGACTGGTGAGGCGAAAAAATCTTCCAGAATTTGACATCAACAATCTTGAAAACAGGGCATACACAGAGCTGAGTTAGAATAGCTTTACCTCTCTAATAGCGGAGACAGGATAGGTCTGAAATTGAAAAAGTCCACAAAACATACAACACCAAAAAACGATGACAGTTTGACAAAA
This sequence comes from Notospermus geniculatus, assembly GCA_002633025.1. Lineage (NCBI taxonomy): Eukaryota > Metazoa > Nemertea > Pilidiophora > Heteronemertea > Lineidae > Notospermus > Notospermus geniculatus. The sequence goes on along the minus strand of NMRB01001024.1, from coordinate 100,279 downwards.
ATACACAGACATGACAATGAATTGTAATATTATGAGACATATGGAATGAATGCTGAAGAACACAACTGATACCATTTAGGAAATCTTAAGAAGAAAACTTTTCTTTCTTTTTATGGCATCTACCTGATACGCCCACACCAGTCACACTCACAATGCCAACATTTACCTATGTCTTCTTAATATAGCTAGGAAGAGTACAGTGAGTCCAGTCAGTTTTACAAGAGTTATGAATAAAAATCCCACCTCCCCTGCTCAGTGCTTTTCTTCAGAAACTTTTCGAGACCAGAATTTTTTTCAATTTCACTATTTCAGTAGGCCTGGTCTTTATGTGTGTACGTTTATTTATGGGGCTCACTTTGTCTTCAAGAATTTGATTATTTCTTCATGTGGTATGGCCGACTCAACGTTTGACTTGGATTTGGAGTTCCACCACAACACACAGGCCATGCCTGGCCCATGGCGTGCCCGGCAATAGCCTAGGGCCTAGGCCTATGATTGATAATAGTCCATTATCATCCAGTCATTATATCAATAAGGGAGCTAGGTAGGCCTGAATGAAACTAAAGTATTCTGCGTGTGCGGCGGGCTTCTTGTCATTGGGGGCCGGGGCGGGCGTGGGGGTCGGGGATCGAGAGGGGGGCGGGGGGGCTCCATGTCCATTTGTTCGTTCGTTGACGTTGCTGGTAGTAGTTTAAATTGGCAGTCCATCAAATCACACCCAATCATCGACATCATGATCATGTCTAAATTCCCTGGTCATAGGCCTACAACAAAATATCAAAAACAAATGTGCGCAGGCCCAGCCGACTCACAACTAGGCTACATGACTAATGTACAATACCATGCCAGAGTACTGGCAATGCAATGCAGTGTACTGTAGGCCTATCGTATACATAATAGGGGCCTACATACACGTAGGCCTACAGCACGTATATCACTGTACATGCGTGCATTACACAATGCATAGGCCTACATAAAGAAAGGCGGTGTCCGAAGTCTGACCAACTTCCGAACCCAGTGGAGGTCGATTTACCACGTTCATTGCTACACAGCTTCGTACAATCACTACACAGACAATAGACATGAATGGTATTATGTTTGCCACACTTACAAAATAGGTTCTGTCCTTGTCGGACCACGTTTATTGCCACTAAATGCACGACTTTCCGTCAAATAAGCACCGGAGCTGTTCCTATAAATAGAATCGTACCCAGAATGCTCCAGGATTGGGCATGCGCATTTGGAGTAGAGCGAGCGCCGCGAGGGTGCAGCGGCAAAACTAGTAACTAGTCGACGTAATTTATACTGAGCTGCCCCCTGGCGACGGCGTGAGGAACCAATACGTGTGTGAAATGAGATGGACCGCACGGACTCTCTGTTTTCCTCCGAAACTTTTTGGCATTTTCACCCATATTGGTCCTTATTTTGGACATCAAATCATAACTGACCTATACCTAGATATCTGCTGATCATTTTGATTGTTTATGGAACAATTAAAATGTTTTTGTAAATAAAAAACTGAGAAAATATATTGGGCGGGTTTGGAGTCTTTCATGCTTTTGTGTGTGTGGCTGTGCACGTGCACCGCATGCATTGAGTCAGTCAATGCATTGCATTGCATCAAAATTTTCACCCACTCGTCATCTCATTTCACTCATGTATACCGCGATACACGTTGATCTTATTTGATCAGGACTTGTCCTGAAATGATGATAATCCGAGTTGAGCTTTGGTGGCAATGATACACCAAAAATGCTGGAAGTGATGAAGAATAGAACGGATAGAATAGGCTTCGCTTGGCGCTCGAACCAGCGCTGGGGTTTCCCTGGTGTTGTGTTTGTTGTGCTCTATTGGCGATGGTCCGTGATTAAATATTCACTTCTGATCCAGCATGTGTCTCTCCATTGAAGCTCAACGATGAAAGAAAACGAAGTCTGCTTGGAAACAACATACTGGAACAGGATATACAACGGGAAGCCAAATCAATTGTTGAAGAAGTGTGAACTGAAAGTTGTCATTTCAACATTTTGTTGTAGTTGCTTTTATGTAATAAATGTATATACAAGAGCTTGCGGGCTTTGTTTTTCGGTGAAGAAAGTGATGGTGTGTGGCTGTGCCACACCCAATTACTATTGGATAGGCCTACATGAACTTGGACATAGTGGAGCTGAACTAACTGAAGAAAGGAGCAATGTGGGATTAAGTACATTGCAATGTTGCATTGTACATGCATCAAAAGCAACCTCCATGACCAAATTTGTCGCATCAGTAGAATTTCATTGGTGGATTTCTATGACCATGTAGGCCTACTTCCTGGAGACTTCAACATGATCAACAGTTTATATCAAGCTGTGTATGGATGGATGAAGAGGCCCTAACATTTCGGGAACATGAAGGATAAAGAATGTCTTGAAACATACAAGTACTTTTAATTACAATGGATCTAATTGTACAAAACAATTAAAAAGCAGAACTGATGCAAAATAATGTGTAACAATAACTGATGAGTAAATTTGTTTCACTTTGTGGTTTAGTTGGTCTAATATTAACAGTCAACCTCGGGTTTATAAAGCAAGTATTGATCTGAATTACCAACTGGTTTCCTCAGAACCTCAAGAAGTGACCAGAACTGTAGCAGTTTATGCCCCCATAAGTCTGAATTGTCCGTATTCCATGATGTAGAGAAGGGCACCTGTCATCTACACAAAGTTTTGCTAAGTGTTTTCTGGGTCCAGAAAGTCATTGGCCCCCATAAGACCGAAATCATTACTGTGTTAGGCCTAGGAGCAGAATAAAAGGGCTTTCAAAAGGTGAAACACTTGGCACGTTCCACTGAATAACACCTAAATGCAGAAAGGGAACTCCACTGAGTTCTAGCAGAAATATATTTTGACGCAGTAAATATTTCTGGTTCGAGGTTATTTGCCTCCATGGGTTACCTTCTGCAGCCTTCAAGAGAGGAACTGGCTAAAGACTACCCAAACCTCAACCTCGTCCCCAAGGGTCATTCGCTTTCTGACAATGTGGTGGACACTTTGGTGAAGCGTCCGCCATATTGAGTAAGGATAACGGGGATGCATCAGGACAATACGTTAAAAACACCGCATCACTTAACAGAAGCCAAATAACTTTGTATATGTGCTTGGCAGGAGGAGGGACAAATTCTGTGTCTGAGGTAATAGTTTCAGGCATCCCAACAACGCTGCAAGTAACTGAACCAAACCGAGCACAGAACAATAATAATACGACCATGAAATGTGCGTTTCCTTCAATGGACAGTCATGGTATGTTCACAATGAGTTGTTAACATCTGCGTGACGGTACATAGGCCTACAGTGTACAAGAGGCATGGCATTTTCATGTACCCATCTGGTTATATTTACCCGGTACCACAACACGCAAGATTCAGTGAAACAAATTAGTGCCAGCCTACTCTGTCACGTCCACCACATATAACACAAGTTGTATAATGTGCGTCATTAGGCCAAAAAAATAAATGTTCTGTTTCTGGTTACAGCGCGCGTCAGCTCTAACCCCTGCGCGTCATGAGATTTTTATTCTTCATTTTGAACGAAATTTGTGATTTCTTAGACCCCCGTGCCATCTGGGGTGAACAAAATAAGTTACAACAAGCGAGTTGCTGAAAATCATCTGCAGAATTGCTTTATCATGTCTGTCTACTTCCGCAATGGTGACCGACAGACAATAGCAGTGTCAACTTCAAACGTTTAAAGGCCTCCAACAGAGAAATACAATACATTTTATGAAATTTTAAAAAATTTGTAAAAAATTAAAAAAACGCATCACCACATCAGTTTTCTTCTGATCATGAAACCAGAAACAGAACATTTATTTTTTTGGCCTTAACATACTTGTATTGTGACATCTTACAAGAAAATGAATTTCAAAGAAGGCAACATGGTCAACAAAAGACACATGTGAATTTGTGAATGCAGCAGCAAAATTTCAAATTCTATAACTTCTACAAACAGAACAAACATAGAGTAATCAGTAACGAATCAATTGTGTGCACCAAAAAAATATGAATCCCAAAAGGATGTCAAAGACACCCTAGGATTTCTCCAATTTTACACCATCTATGACAAGGATTTCTCTCAGAATGGAGAAAAGATTGCAAATTTTGCCAAAGATTAAGTAACTGTGAGAGAAACTGAGTCACCTGGAACCTGTTTCATAAAGTGACTTTAAGCTAATGGTACCTTTAACCAAATGGAAAAAGCATTGAGTTAATGGTACCATTAGCATAAAGTCGCTTTATGAGACAGGCCCCTGACATCTATTGTGAGGGAAAACAACTTATTCCACTCGCACCACACCTGAACTGGGGTGCTTTAGAAACATTTCTCCTCTTTCATGTTCGGTAACCAGAAAACATTGAAACTGAAATGAATCTGGTTCACCACTAAATTGATTTCATGACTTATAAAAGAGGAATTTAAAGAATTCTTCATCCAGTACTTTAGATGTCAAGCACATTTTTCAATTCGGTCACAGCAATGGATATGTATTGTGATTAAACACTCTCACACACTAACAGTATTCATCTACAATCAATAATTTAAAGACATTTATGAAAATGACCGTGAATAAAAAACATTTCAATGCAACTTGAATTGAGAGCAAGGCAAGATGTTCGGAGGGCTCTGTCCCAAGTTGTGTTGAAAGGTAGTGTAATAAATAAACAGCAGTATTTTATAGGAATACGCTTGGTATATTTTTTAGACATCGACAATACTCCATTTAAGATATGTGATCCACAAGGTTTGAATCTTTGTCAACAAATCACATGCTACGGCAATTTATAGTGGAGAGATGGTGATCCGAAGGGGTCAGCATCAGATCAAGATTAGGGGGATGTGGTCATTTGAAGGAATAGCTCTATCTCTCCTTGATTTTGAGTGGAGATCCTTTTTCCATTGGAAGGCAGACTTTTTTATCTATGATTGTTGAATTTAAGTCATCAGGATTTGAGCATTATACCATTTTGTTCCTGATGCACCTTGGTGCCCCACCCATCATTGCCGACACTTCTACCGTACTAGCTTTTTTGTGCACAAATACTTAGTTCCAATATAAATTCTGAAAAATTCAACATAAAACATAAATACACTTTTGTCTGTGACATATACTTTCCATGTTTTATAAGACATTAGCGAAGTTCAAAACTACAGTTGTAAAATTGTAGCACAAAAACATCTTGAATCACCAAGAGTTGAAATCGCTATGCCTTCGACTCCACTACGAGTGGTGTGTACCGGTAGTCCGAAGGCGGAGTGACAGAAGGTCTGATTTTTCAAGATGCACAAAAACTAACTGCTCACACACATTTTAGAACACCAACATAGATCGTAATTCAGTACATTTCATACATCCTCCCATAGCATAGGGCTTTGGTCTCACTCCTCTTCATGCAGTGAGTGGATGAAGAGGAGTGAGGTAAAAACCCCTGCTGTGGGAGGATGATTTCATATTCTGTTTTCAACTTGAAAACTTGGAAGTGGAACTCGCCAAAAGTTTTGTTTCACAAAATTATTGAATTTCCACAAGACACTGCAATATTTTAAATGGTGACATTTAGTTAATGGAATGCTAGATACTGGTATTTTCTCTGTTCACATATAAGCTTCTGTTCACACCTATGCTTCTACTTGGCAAAAGCCCAAAATTGTAATATAATGGCATTCAACATGTATAAATATTTATGAACTGTGACATTAAGTCAAATGTGCTTAAGTTAATTGTGAACTCATTGATGTTTTGGTGATCCAAGGTTAGCACAGTCACCAAAAAATGTCAATGTTAGAATTCTCGCCATCCCACAACATCAGTGCTCAATACGAATACATGTGCATTCACACAAAATTCTTCTGAAATTGAGTACAGTGTTCATACATGTACATGTACACGACGTTGAAATCTCAGGGAATGGGTACACCCAGGAGTCGGTCAAAGTCATTGTCATGAAAGCATTCCAATTGAGTACCAATGTAGAGATGTTATACTCAATCGTATACTCAATCGTATTGAGGTTTCTTGAAGTTTAATGTAAACAAAAATAGATAAGCTCATCTATTTTTTGATGTAAATTACTAACCACTAGTTCTGAGCAACTTTAGTTTGAAAGTTTTGTCTTGGCATTCCTTTATGCTTTAGTGTTACCACACCATACTTGAAGGCACTGCTCCATGTGAGAATTTCCTCCCTTGAGATGAGCAACTCAACCACACGAAACTATGGGCAGTCGTTTGTATCACTGGCTTCTGTGTAAGACACAAGGCAGTTGCGGATCCACGATTTCGGAAAAGAGGGGGCGCACTGTGCTAGAAACATTGAAATCTGCGGTGAATTTCAATGATTTGCTCCAAATTTCAGAATTTCACGCTCAATTTTACAGATTTGTAGGCCGAAAGGGGGGGTGCGCGCTGGGGGCGCCCCCTGGATCCACGCCTGCAAGGAAACCAACAATGGTGAATAAGAGAGTCAACTGACACGAGAAAATCTCTCCCATGGACCAGCGCCTTTAGCCTGACAACTTTGTCAAATGATTCTTGCTAACAGCAGCTGAAGTCCCAAAGTTTGACCGTCTTGTCGTAGGATCCTGATACTATGATGCTGTCGTTGAACTGTAAGCACGTCACTCCATCCGTGTGGTTCTTCAGCGTTGTCAGTCGTTTGCCTGTCTCGAGGTTCCAGACCTGCCACGAAAAAGAGAAACTGTGAGCTCTGACAGGTTTGATTGCAAATTGAAACATGGTTAGGGGGGCACCCTCTTGACAGCACAAGTTTTCTCACGGGTCACATTCCTGCATTATTGTTCATGAAGTGACGTTATTTTTGTACAAGATCACTTCTTGTCACAAGGGTTTATTCAGTTAATATTGCACCAAATGGCACGATATTTCACTAATAAGTGTAATGTAACGCCAAGTGGTGTCTCGTATACCGGTAGTAGAATTTACATATCATTTGCATTTTTTCGAGAAATTTCGATAAACTTGGGACAGACAACATTGATACAAACCTTCAGCGTTTTGTCATCAGAGGCACTGACCACCCGCCAGCTATCAGCCTGGAGGCACCTATTGAACAAAATTAACACGTTGAAAGATATGGTGCACGTACATTTTTGCAACAGCCTCACAACCTGATAACATTATTCACTGTATTTATTCCATGCGCCACCATCTTTGTTTCTCAGGCACCTTGCATTGCAAATCGGTTGGCAATGAATTCATTGTATACATTGTACATTTCATTACGTACATTGTTGATTTCACTGCTTACGTTTGCCAACCGGTCTTCAGTAAAACGCTATGCAACCAGAATGAGGAATGCAATGAAAGAAATGGGATAGTAGGCCTATTTGTATTTGATTTTTCTGTCAGGGCTGAAGCCATAGCACTATTGTGGTTCTAGTATTAGTATGGAGGAGGCCATCTCAAGCTACTCATGTTCCTCATTTGGATGGGATCTTTTACTTGCCCTTGCAAAGAAATAAAGTACAAGACACCACGGCTTACTGTCCCATGCGACGGATGTGAAGAGCCGGGAATGAAATCCATATGGCCCAGGCTGGATTCGAACCTGGGACCTGCCATTTGCTGAGCAGACGTGATAACCACTCAGTTATCAGGGCTCCTCAAATGGGAGAGTGAACCTGCGCCTCAGTTATGGGTCATAAATCAAACAAACTGGCCTCACCTAACAACACCAGTGTGTCCCTCTGATGCCTTCCAATCAATTGTATTGCTACATTCCCCCGTTACGATGTCCCAGAACTTCAAATTGCAGTCAAGTGATCCGCTGATTATTCTCGTGTTATCAAACTGTAGACAGGTGACGGCATCTTGATGACCAGACAGACTCATCACGCAGAGGCCCTCAAAGTTCCAAACCTGAAAAGAGTGCATGAAAGTAAAATGTGCCAACTGAAGAGAGACGACAGACCTTTTGACCTTTGGCACTGTAACAACACTGCCTGCTCTAAGGCCAATGCCAGGAAGACTAGAGGTGTAAATTGACATCCTGGCATGGTGTAGTGGTTCGGGTCTCTGACTAGCGGTCGGAGGATCCCAGGTTCAAATCCACTGGGCGTGAGACTCTGGGCAAGTCTCTTTGCCTCACTGGCCTCACTCCACCCAGGTGTATAAATGGGTACCGATCGGAAATGCTCGATTGTAGCGCTGAATGGGCAGCTCATCTGAGTTCTACTGAAAGGTTTCAGGATAGACTGGGGTTAAATATAAAGTCAGATGAGAACCTCTACCATTGTTGATATCAGACTATAAACCCAAACTTTAACTGTCGATTCTGAAGAATGGCTGGTGAGTGGCATAGACCTACCTTGATTGAATTGTCACTGGAGCCGGAGATGATTTTCTCAGAATCAAACTGGACACAAAGGACAGCACCATTGTGGCCCCTAGAAGTGGCAAAGGGTGGTTTTAGATATATGGAAATGGCCTTGTGTTTTCTATGAAGCGATGAAGTTAGAATGCGTTACACTTCAGAATAAGATTTGACCCACAAAGCACAGTTCATATGGTACCGCTAAGTAGGTTCTGTTTTGTAGAAACAAAATTTTGTTAACTCAAATAAGATCCCACATTTCCTTTTCCCACATCTTATATCTCACTAATTTTGGTAGGCCTACATATGAAAACAATGTAAATGCAACAAACCTGAGAGTCATTCTACAATCTCCAGTCCTCATGTCCCAAACTTTCAGCGTCTTGTCGTAAGAACCACTAACTATCTTCTCATCATCAACCTAGAAAATAGCAATAAAACCCCAACTTACAAGACAGTATTTTCTCCTAGACGTCAAGTCAGTGGTTGATACACAAGAATTTTGAGTAAACCAACACCAATGTAGGTACACATTATCAAAATTGTGTTTCATGTTTTAAGGTACAAAATTTGCCAAGAGCTTTTAACACCTACCCCTGTCCCTTATTATTGAAGGACAATGTGTAGCTTACCTGCAAACACCTGACAGTTTCCGTGTGACCTATCATTGTGACCTTGCACGCAATACTAGACCAGCTTTGTTGCATAGATAAATCCCAAACCTGGAAATATATATGACTAATAGTCACATGGCACTTTTTGGTTGATTGCAGAATACTGACTCATATCATACTCTATCCACTTTAATCGATCAAATATCCATAGTCTAAAAACCACACCATACCTTAATGGTTGTATCTGTAGAACCGCTTACAAGACGGTTGCCTTCCAGATGTAGACATCGCACGGTCCCTGAATGACCAACCAGGGTCTGAACGGACCAGGGGGTGTTGGTTCTGATATTCCACACCTGAAACATTGAGGAAAATGGTATTAAATCTGTTGGTGTACAGTCCCGTCATTATTACTGCAAATACAAAAGGCCAGAAACCAAGGAACCACAGCATCGAATCGCAATTCCCAAGGAAAAATCCACTGCAAAATGCCTCTGGGATCTCTACTACAACGTGCCTGAGGAAGACCCCGGTTGGGGTCGAAAATTTGCGAAATTCGGAGACGACTTTATGTTTACTATCATTTTGTGTGTCGCTTTTTGTGCTCTATGTTGGATATTTACATAAATCTACAAGAATGGAATTTTTCTCACAAATCACAGAACAGAAGCAAGGAATCCATACCTTGATAGTCTTATCTGATGATCCACTCACAATGCGAGTATCATCAAACTGAACACATGATATGCCTGAAAAGTAGAATTAGGAAAAATATAGGAAAAATATGATTCATTTTGACATCTATAAATCACGACAACATGCACATAAGGACAGAAACTAAACAAATGTGACCCTCCACCACAAAACCTCCATCACAAATAACTTAAATATGCCCAAGGGTTATGAATCGAATGACACCTACCTTGGGTATGACCCTCAAACGTTCTAACGTGGCATCTTCCACTCAACCAATTATTCCTCAGACGAAATCGCTCAGCGAACACTTCTTTCCACTGAAACCAAGAAGAAACAAAAGTTAAAGAGAGTACCACTTTTCCACTGTCTAATGAATGGATCAGAATGGGATTGAACCCATAATCTCAGTGGTGAGAGGTGTCCATGTTTCCACTCTGCCTCTCAGTTTGAATGCATCATAACATGATATGATTGCATATTTATCCAAAACCCGATTGACTAGGCAGAAGGTCTCACACCAAGATCTGATGATGCTAGGTATTCTAAAATGGACGATGAAGACCTCAGCCGCATCAGACTCATGGGCGGATCCACGATTTCGGAAAAGAGGGGGCACACTGTGCTAGAAACATTGAAATCTGCGGTGAACATCAATGATTTGCTCCAAATTTCAGAATTTCACGGTCAATTTTACAGATTTGTTGGCCAAAGCCAGGCGCATCTGCGCCTGAGACGCTGAGGGTCAACATCTTTATAGCCCCCAACACTCTGAGTGCCAGCACTCGACAAAGCTGTAAAGTCAGCATCTACAGCACAAACGCAAATCTTCAAATGGATGGGATCACTCACGTGGACACTTCCGCCGGGTAATATATGCTGCAACAGCTGTTTCTGTTCTCCCGATCTTGACAGCCTCCATTTGACATTGTAGCAGAACCGTTGCCACAGGCACGGCTCGTTGGCGAGCTGATACCACGTGCGACAGACAGCTGACGAACGACACAAGCTGACTGAAAACAAAAACTTTGATGATGAGAAAGTACCATGCCTCAAATTAGAAAGTGAGATCGTTCAGACTATGAACAAAGAGACATTCTAAAGTTAAAAGTTAAAGTTTGGGTTTATAGTCTGATATCAACTACGGTAGAGGTTCTCATCCAACTTTACACTTTAACTTCAGTCTATCTTGAAACCTTTCAGTAGAACTCTGATGAGCTCAGTGTTTTCCCTGATTAAAAAAACACGTGACGGCCCGTCACGTTTAGAATGCAAACGTCTGTGCCTGCGCCACGTAAAAAAATCTACGTAGTGGAACCGCCACGCTTAAAATATCCACCGTCACGCAAAAAAAATCGGCCGACACGCATTCTGAGCACTCCCAACGCTTGTTTTCATACGGACGCAACAGAGGAAGATGGTTGTTACACACCCCTTTCAACAACGATAATGGATCGGTCCAATTATACTACCTTCACCACCCGTCTAGCATTATCTAGTTCATAAACTTGCCAACGAGATTTCATAGATGGCGCTCGGCTCATTGCGCGCGCTTCGGTCCGTCAAGAAAGTTAGTACTGCGTTGCGTTTTCGGGCACGGAAATGGCGTCTTGCAGTGTTCTAGAATCAAAAATTTTCTACGGGGGGGGGGGCACCCCCCCTCGCACACCCCCCCGCTCGGCGCTACGCGCCTCGGCTGCCGCGCTTCGCGCGTCAGGCGACCGTCACGTTTCAACTAAATCCCAGGGAAAACACTGGAGCTGCCCGTTCAGCGCTACAATCGAGCATTTCCGACCGGTACCCATTTGTACAACTGGGTGGAGAGAGGCCAGTGAGGCAAAGAGACCTGCCCAAAGTCTCACGCCCAGTGGGATTCAAACCCAGGACCCTCTGACCGCTAGTCGGAGACCCGAACCACAACACCATCGGGCTCCTCATTGTACAATATGTACATGCACATATTTGCAAATTTATCAATTTTGTGTCTTACCAAGTCAAAAGGACTTGACAAAATGCTACACCTGAGAAATCTATTTTGAAGTGGATATACGGTACAGAAAAATAAAGAAAAGATGAGCCTAGTATACCTGGATCGAGGTAGGAGAATATGTAGAGAGCTATTGTAGTCGGAAGCCAAGATATGAGATCTTGACAATTAGGTGGACAGCCCTCGTGGAGTCTTGGTTCCATTTTGATTGACAGCAGATGGATCTGAGGCAAATCACATTCAACCTGGAACACAATGAGGTCATTCATTGAGCCAGAGTAAGAAATACTTAACGAGAAATACAAGTGAATTCCTCATCAAGTGATAATCGAAGTGGATGCTCACGTGCATTTCAGTTTGTACTTCCCGACCCCTACATCATTTTAGCTACATGTATCACCAAGAGGATGACTCTGCCAATTGTCATTGTTGATGCCTCTAACTTCCATATCCAGAGCCCCACCAAATTTTTCACTTTACTTACAAGTATTTCTTTGAGCAACAAATTCTTCTGTTCATCGTTGAAGTCCCTGAACCATTCTTTTATATTCTGGAAAGAAAAACAAATACCGGTAAATATGATCAGATACACAGTTCACAGTAGATCACAATCAGCTGAGCTCCAAGCATAATATAGAGGACCCACTGTAATTTAAGGACACCCTTGAGATTGTTTAGTGCTGTCCTTAATTAAGAGGTGCCCAGTGGTCAAAATGAATAGAATCAACCAAGCTGGACTTGTATATTCTTGATAGAGTGTCCTCCTGGCAGAGGTGCTTGCGAAGGGAGGTTCCACTTTACACAAAATCCTAAGTTTGCACCATTAATCACGTTCATCTTGCACAAAGCTTGTGAACAAACTACAGTGATGACGGATGGACAAAGTGTATTATGGTTAACCTAACAGAGCCGCCTATTATTTTTGCACTTTCCATCGGTACCTTTCGCCGCCCTGAAATGCCACTACATTTAGCTGAATCAGTGTACTGAGTGAAGGTGGCTTATGGCGGTATCGGCGTCTGGAGACATGGCAGATTCTGGCGGTGCCGGCAGTAATTGGTGATTTTCATTTCGACATTAGAGGGGATGGGGATTTTTGTCAAAAAGTGGGTGTGGTCTTCTAGGTGGTTNTTCATGGACATTTGTATGATGAAGTATGATGGAAAAAGGATAATGTTGGATGCTGTTCAAGTTTGTTGGGAAAACCGTCCACACGGTCGTACATTTGTCCATGAACATCATCATACAATTTTTTTGGGGATGTTGTGCATTTGTTGGCAAGATGAAATATGCAGCGAAAAATCTGAACATCATCATCATACATGTTCAAGTCTGTTGGGAAAACAGTCCACACGATCATACATTTGTCCATGAACATCATCATACAAATGATGATGTTTTGAACAAATGTGTGATCGAGTAGACGGGCCTTACCTGCTCAAACCCGACAGGAATGGTTGAGAAAACTCAGTTTAGACTTCCGAGCAGTTCCGAAGACGGACATGCTTTGCCATGCGGAGGGTTGAAGGATTGCGCTCCCAAAGGCCTACTCAGCCATAGTCTAAAAGTCAACACACACGGACAACTCCTCACCCTCAGAAATCTTTACGGATATTGGATGACACACGGGAGAGCGCATGTACCGCATTCGGTCAACTTTCCGCCAAGCAGAACATTTAATACAATAATCCCATTGCCCCAAGAATAACCCCAACTTAAAACCAGCAACAGTCCGCCAAATTCCAAGTAATGGAAATGAAAGTTACCAGTGGCACTTGAATAACTATTAAGTGGAATAGCTGACGCAACAGTGTGAAAGGAATCCAAGTCCCCCAGGAATCAAAGTCCGGTCTTATTGTTTTCAGCGAGGGATTAGAATATATGGCTACAGAGAGGCCATGACCATTCGAATATAACCTTACAATATCTGCATTCCTAGGATGCCGATTCCTGTCACACCTCAGGGCCGTAGCTAGCTTTTTTTCACAAGGGGGGCATTTTAAGCAAATGCGCTCAACGGACGTGGGCTTTGCCTTCGAGCACCGGTGGGGCCGGTTTTGTGGGGGGTGTGGGGGTCCTCCCCCAGAAAAATTTTGAAGATTAGAAGCTCTGAGATGCGATTTTTGAAGTCAATTTCCTGTGCTCTGAGACACGAACAATAATGATCTTTTATCCCATTTGATTTTGCTGGAAAAAATTTTTTTTGAACAATTGGGCTGGGGGGGGGGGGGGCATTTGCCCCNGGTGAGGGCAACGAAATTACATAAATAGTCGAGGGTTTTTTTCATCATTCATTATTTTTTTCATGGAAAATTTCAACCCTTTTCGCACAACTGGCAAACTGATTTTTTGCCCAAAATGCGTTTTTTTGGAATGAAAATTTGTGCTGTGTGAGAGCTGGTACCTGTAGGCCTAAATATGACACACAAGCTGCCATGGCTGCGTGGGCTTTTTGAAAGTGGCGGGAAAGCAGTTCAGTGGCAGATTTTTGCCATTTTTTTTAAATGAAATTTTGGGATCGTAAATTTTTTTTATGAGGGACCAAAATCACATGTGGGCGGTGACGAGAATCTATAAATGTAATTTCACTGGCTTAGGTTATAACCCTCACTAGGGTTAGGGTAAAACCCTTGGTGGATCAAAATCCACCGAGGCGTATCAAGGTACCCTAACCCTAAGTGAGGGTTAGAATTACCCTAACCCTAACCCTACAACCTTCGTGTCATTTTTTGCCTCTTTTGGCATGTTTGGGTGTTCCCAGGGGCCAAACGCAGCAGGGGTCCCGGCAGACATCCAGTTCTTCAGATGCCAAGTTCGTTTCACCAAACTGCTCGTGGCTGCTGGTCTATCAGGTCCCGGTGGCTAATTCAGTCCGTGTTACTTTTGCATCATCCGTGGAGTAAAACGAAGAGTCCCAACCTCTGATGCAATGAGGGTTAAAAAAAGGGTCTCAATGCCATGGTAGAAAAGAAACTAAAGCCGCCGCTCCACGTGACAGTTTTCTATCGAAAGTTTGCTGTCAGACAGTCAATTATTGCTGTCAGACAGCAATAATTGCGTCATACAGCAATAATTGCTGTTATATACAGTACTGTATGACAGCAATTATTTGCTTTCCTGTCATACAGTACTGTATGACAGCAATTATTTGCTTTCCTGTCATACAGTACTGTATGACAGCAATTTTTGCTTTCCTGTCATACAGTACTGTATGACAGCAATTATTGCTTTGCTGTCATACAGTACTGNTGCGCATGCGCATATGTACAGTGTAGTTACTGTTATAGACGTGAGAGGGCCAATTCTTCGCGAGTAAACGCTTTTTCAACGCGCGTGGGGTTGATTTTGGCCCCGGGGGTAAGGTTTAGGGATGGGGGTAGAGCTATGGGTAGGGTTAGGGCTAGAAGAAAAGGGTTTTGTCAGGGTTAGCATTATATATTGATATTATATTACACTAATTAAATAAGACGTAGGTTCAACGCCATCGCTGCCAGCTGCCTCGGTAGCTCAGTCGGTAGAGCGTTTGCCTACTAATCAGAAGGTCGCTGGTTCGACACTCGACTTGGACGTGACTTTTTTCACCCTTTCTTCTCCCTTAGTGTTTTCCTTTTTACTGAAAATACTCTAAGTCAGTGGCTGACGGTCAAGGACTAGGGACAAGTGAAATGAAGTTGTCTTCAGTGGTTTTTGAAAATCTTCGAGGGGAACTATACACTGAGCGCTGTGACAGGGGATTTTGGTATGGGGACCCTGGCCCTTGTGGTGCAGTGCCTGAGGGCAAGACTCAATGCGAAGGGGAGAAACTTGGTTTGAGGTTGAATAACTGAGTGTAGATCAGGCACAAACCAGGGTTAGGGAACAAACTGACAATTCAATTTTTACAAAAAATTTTATTTTTATTAAAATGTTCAGGAAATTAATAAATAATTAGGAACTGTGAACAAATATGAACTTCAAGGAATACATTCAGTTCACGGTGATTCACTCAGTCAAAGGGCCGTATGCACAGGTCGGACTTCAGCCACACTTTCATTAAAGGTGCTCTAGTTCGAATTGTAAACATTGCGGTTTATTTACATGGTTGATTATAATAGTTATTTTTCCTCGGACAGGTGGCAGCACCGTGTATACCAAAACATTAATGTTATCTATTTTTATATCTATCTTGATAAATATTCTTATAAATGCCCCTCAGTGCTGGCGATTGATGCCTTATGCGAGGGTCCGTGGGTTCGATTCTGGTAGGAAGCAATGGGTGAGGTCAAATATTCGGCTTAGTCAGGTTTTAATGCCAAGTCTTAAGAAAGTTT
This sequence comes from Notospermus geniculatus, assembly GCA_002633025.1. Classification (NCBI taxonomy): domain Eukaryota; kingdom Metazoa; phylum Nemertea; class Pilidiophora; order Heteronemertea; family Lineidae; genus Notospermus; species Notospermus geniculatus. The sequence goes on along the minus strand of NMRB01001024.1, from coordinate 84,305 downwards.
TAGACTAAAACCAATATTTGACCTCCCACCAAGTTTTATCTTAAAACCCGCTTAAAACTGTCTTAAGGAAGTTTTAAAACCTGAGTATTAAAACTTCTCGAGTTAAAACTTCGTTAATCCCAGCAGGAAGCCGAAGTTTTAAAAATTTTAATGGAAAATGAAGTTTTAGTCCCTAGGGGCTAAAACCAGACTAAAACCTGCAGAGGTCAAATGTTTGGATTAAGGTTGCAGCTATGTTTGCCATCCCAGTTACCAGCTGTAGCACTCCAAAGAGCTGAAAACTTTGACAATACACCTGCCTATACTAGAGAGCCAATTCAGAGACATATTTGACTGAATGAAAGCCAAGAACAGATTTCACGAACTGCAGGTTTTAACGAAGTTTTAGTCCAGGTTTTATCCAGGTTTTAATGAAGTCTTAATCTGAGACAGGTTTTAGGAGTTCAGATTAAAACCTACCAAGTGGGATAAAACCCCGATTATCTCAGTTTTAGCTTAATCCAAATATTTGACCTCACCCAATGTCTTTCACCTTAGAAACCCGATTCCTATTTCATATTCTTGTAACTGAAATATATTTATGATTTTATGCTCAAAAACAAACAAAAAGTTGTGGAAGGTGAGATTTAATTCGATTTTATCTGATTTGTTAGCACCAGAAGTTGACAATAGGTGGCACACCGTAATGTTTACAATTCAAACTAGAGCACCTTTAAAGTCTGACTTTTCTCAATGCTTCAAGCAAAGAGAAAGTCTAACAAAAGGCTATACATGTACTTTAGGTTAAAGTCCGCCCCGTGCATACGGCCCAAAGCCTTCATACTTATACATTCAGGACAAAGTGGAAATCAGTCACAACCACCGGTTTGGCCCAAAAAATAAATGTTCTGTTTCTGGTTACCGCGCACGCCAGCTGTAACCCCTGCGCATCAAGAGATATTTATTCTTCATTCTGAATGAAATTGGCGATTTCTTAGACCCGCACACCATCTGGTGTGAACAAAATAAGTTACAACGAGCGACTTGCTAAAAATCATCTGTAGAATTGCTTTATCATGTCTATCTACTTCCACAATGGTGACCGACAGACAATAGCAGTGTCAACTTCAAACGTTTAAAGGCCTCCAACAGAGAAATACAATACATTTTACGAAATAAAAAACTTTCGCAGAAAATTAAAGAAAACGCATCCGGGGGGGGGGGGGGG
>NMRB01001024.1:30684-70034 GCA_002633025.1 Notospermus geniculatus | reverse complement strand
ATTTTGCCTCCCTAGGCCATAAAAGCTAGCTACACCCCTGTTGAAAAGGCCTTAGAATGATGTCACATAGACTTGCACAAAGCATTGACAATCATTTCAATAAAATTGATTCCAAGTAAAAGGGCGTAGAATTATGCCGCATAGATTTGCACAACGCATTAAACAATACATTCAATACAATGGATTCCAAGTGATTGGACAGAGAATGATGCCTCATATGCTTGTGAAATGTACTGGCAATACTTTCAATTTGAACTGAACTCATCGGGCACATACCCCGTAATGATGCTGCAAAGATTTGAACGAAAACATTGAGAATAGTTTCAGTACATTGATTCCAAGTCATAGGGCGTAGAATAATGCCACGTATATTTGCATAATGCACCATAAATACAACTGAATCAAAATCGTATAGTACTAAGTAAGGCATAGAGTGACGTCACATTTGATTTGAACATAGCATTGACTATCCTTTCAATACAATTTATCCCAAGTCATAAGGCCGCATGCACACTGCAAGCGAAATGGTGAAGCGAAGCGAAGAAAATTTCCCTAAGCGATGTGGCGAAAACCTTTAAATACCGGTACTCGAGAAGCATTGGCATGTACAAACTGAGAGCGATCAGAGAGTGATCAGCGCTGACCTTTCTGTTTGAACACGCCAATGCTTCCTGAGTATTTAAAGGAGCACGGTATTGCCACTACCGCACCACTACGTTTCGGCGAATGACCCGATTTATTGTGCACATTTTGTTATGCATTTTTGTCGTTCATCTTACTGCCGCTAAGTGGCTCCCTCTACGTCGGCAGTCAAATAACGCATTTGAGATCCAATACCGTGCTCCTTTAAACGTTTTCGCCACATCACTTGGCAAAATTTTCTTCACTTTGCTTCACCATTTCACTTGCAGTGTGCCTAAGGCATAAGTCAGCACATATCATTATTCTTGTTGGACACAAATTAAGTACAACCAACAAGTGTGCAATACAGACACACTAATAGCACATAAGCAGATCATTTCACAATGTTGAAAACTTACTTGCTGCAAGTTGGACTTATAACCAAGTGACACAAATACATTGTCAACAGCAAAAATCAAACCTGTATCAGCAAGAAGTTTTGGTATCAGGTATACTAGTAATTACCCAAAAGGATGACGAATACAGCTTTAAGTTCACCGAGTGCTGGCATTTTTCGCATGCAACTTTTCCTCATGAAATTTTCTGCAGATCTGAGCCAGAGGCATGGAAGATGACATCTGCTCTCACATGGGCCCAATGAGTTGCAGGGGTGGACCAAGGATAAAGGGAAGGGCTGTGATCCCTCTTCATTGAAAATTCAATTTGGTCTTCCACATTCAAGTTTCACGGTCAATTCCAAAGAGAGGGCATACGGTAGCAGCAACCCCCCTCCCTCTGGATCCACGCTCGAGTTGTTAAAAATTATTACAAATTAGGTGAAATATGTTCTCTTGATAAAAGATTCTTGCCGCTTACTAATCTGGAAGACAAGAGACTTTGGTGTGTATAAACCAAATACATGTACAGTACATAAACGCTAATAGGGTTGGGTTCCTTGGACTGTTAACTTATAAAAGTACATGTACATGAGCACTAATTAGGGTTGTTCCTTGGACTAGTAACTGATAAATATAGTGCATGTACATGAGCGCTAATTAGGGTGGGTTCCTTGGGCTGGTAACTGATAAATATAGTACATGTACATGAGTGCTAATTCGGGTTGATTCCTTGGACTGGTAACTGATAAATATAGAACATGTACATGAGTGCTAATTAGGGTTGGGCTCCTTGGACTGGTAACTGATAAATATAGTACACGTACATGAGTGCTAATTAGGGTTGGGTTTCCTTGGACTGGTAACTGATAAATTTTGCAACGCATGCTCTTTGACTTAGGGAAGTACTCATGTTGGATTTTTGGGACAATTTTGCACCAGAAAATATAGCTAATTTCTCCTTTCGTATGTTCTTTTTCAAGTTCACCGATATACTTGATATAAAGTTGGCGTATGGAAAACCTGTATGATAAAAAAAGCCGTCACCACCATTTATAAAACCTGGCGTATTGAAATTTACAAACAAGAGAGTTCATTCTACTATTATTTTAGGCATTCTGTTACATTCTCCTGTGCTGTTAAAATAGCCACGAGTGTATCTCGCAGTTGGTGTTAAGTTCAGCCAAGTACTCTGAAGGACCTCGGACTAAATGCACGAATTGGTCACTTCGACCAAATATTTTAAATTACAGGTGTATAAAACATGTACATTATTTATATACAATCAATCATCAGTGGCAGATCCAGGGTCAGGATGAAGAGTGGAAGTGGGACTATTCAGTCCATCCATATTCATAAACACACTTTAGTCAAAGTGTGATACTTATCTTTTGTGTTGGCCCTGCAGTCATTAATAGCTACATGGAGATGAGTGGAATTTGGACACTCTTCTGAAGTTCAAATTCAGTTTCAGAGATAGTTCTTGCATAGAACATTTCGTGGTCATTTTAACCCCTTAACTGGGTAAAACCTCATATTACGTCATTACGAAATCCGGGGAATCCCTGGAAACACCTGAGGATCATAGCTTGCGTAAGGCGTAATAGTACGCCTTGCAAGGAAACGGCGCGTCACAGTGCGTAGGACGTTATATCATGTCTGGAACCTTTTGTGTCAAATACTTTTTTCGGCAAATTTTTTTAAGGAAGAAAAATCTGAACTAAAAAAATTACAGAGTTAAGGGGTTAAAATGTCCTCATATAAATTGGAAAATCTACGATACCCCCTGGATCTGCACCTGATCATTCAAAAATTTACCAACTTCAAGTTTATTACATAACTTACTCATACAGACCATAATTTACAACTCTTTGAACACATACTACCATGAATATTCACAATACTTTCTACAACAATACTATTCACATTTCAATACCAAGTCTGATACTTTGATGCCAATTTAAAGTGTATTATTAATTACATATACATTATCATAATTTATTACAATAAATGCGACGTAAAATTTGATTGGACAAATCTCTTATTTATAAGAGATCGATTTGCTAATAAATCACAGTTCAACCATTCTAAAATATAAACTAAAAGATAAACCTATCATCAAAATTTAGGTGATCAGTTTTCAACTGTTATTATGGGGTAAATCAAAATCACAAGGGAACACTGTTTGCGGTGATTTGCATTCAAATACCATGAAAAAGTAACTTTAACCCACTGAGCACCAAGAATGAGAAGCCACAATCTTTCTTTTTCCGCAAAGGGGAAATTCTTGTGAAAAATTATTTTGAAAATGAGTTTTGCATATTATCTCTCTGAACATGCCAAAGAAGAAACGGGTTGGGATGATTTAAAAATATAGAGTCGCGTGCTGAGGGCAAACTATGGCATTGTGGGTCTCTAGAGAAAGTGTCGGGTGATGGTAGAGTACAAGGAAACGAGAATATTTGCTGTCAAAGAGAGTTGACCTCTATCATATGATGGGACAACCTGGGTCAAATCCAGAACCTCCGAAGATATTCCTTAAAGTATTGCAATCTCGTACCCAGACATTCGTTACGCTCGGCCCGAGGTTGTAGGTCACTCCACTAATCTCTGGAGACGGCTACGGACTACTTGGGGGTTTCCAAGGCACGTGTATTACACACGGCACATACTAATTTCTGACCGTTTCATTCCAAGTTTATATGGTGTGCCAAGTAGTGCTGTGGGTTTTCCTCAATAAATACAACTGATCCCTCATAAAAACCTTCCTAAGGACATTTTTGTGTATAACATTTTATACTCAAGTTATTTCAGGCGTGAAATGGCCAGCCATCTCCAGAGATTAGTGGAGCGACCTACAAAACTCAGTCCCAGCGTAACGAATCTCTGGGTACGAGATTGAAAGTATTCATCGTAGCTCTCAATCCTTCACCAGGAATGAAGTTGGAGTGGAATTCATCACACCCCACTGGTGCCTATTGAGAATACCTCATATCATAAACAGATCCCTTCAGCAATTAGTAGGAGTTTAACTGTTCTAGTGATGTGCTTAATTGTGGGTAATAAAAGGAAGAAAATTCTAAAATAACAAATGGTCAATAAATGATAACCACCAGTTCAGAATTTAACAACTAAAGTTCAAGGGACCCTCCTAAAAGCTTCCAAAATGTACAGAATCTCTGGTGAATGGAGAAAAAATTCACCTGGAAGTTCCGAAACAGACAGATTTATTTGCACTGTTGGTGCATCTGATCACCTCTACCCAGCTAGGGGAAATTATACTGCTGAAAGGTTATCAGCAACTGGCAGCTTGATAGGATGTTACAAAAACATCCTAGGGTGTTACACAGATATCCTAGGATGTTATACAGACATCCTAGGGTGTTAAGGCCCGTTTCCACTATAGCGGATTCCGCGGCGGTTTCCGGCGAGCGGTGCGGTTTTCACGGGGCTTTGGATAATCCTTCGATGGTTTAACAATACAATGGCCTATTGATTATCCCAATGCCTGTGAAAACCGCTCCGCTCGCCGCAAGACGCGGCAGAATCCGCTATAGTGGAAACGGGCCTTTACGCAGACATTCTAGGGTGTTAAACAGACGTCTAGGATGTTACACAGACGTCATAGGCAGGAACTTCACCGGTCATCTATGAAATTTTCTCCAAAATGTACGCATAACCACGTTGCATAATCTCATTTGAGCTAGAATAGAAGACAACACATAGCAAATTGTCGGAGTTCTGTAAAAGTTTTCCATGCCGTAAAATTTAAATGGTCAGCAGGACTTGACGAGGGCACATAAATGCCATACATATGTGACATTCTAAAACTGAGAATCTAAAACCATGATTTTGTATGCAAAGAAAATCTGTCCTTTGAAAATTAGAAATAAAATGAGTAGGACGTGTTTTTTATGATACGATGCAATGCTTGCTTCGAATTTTCTTCTTCTTCCTGCTCCCCGAACCGAAGTTTGATGGTAAACTGTTCATCCCATCGGCGACGTATGAAATCCTCGGGCCATACCGCGGGAGATAGTCGTAGAAGTCCTCTTCTTCGCTCGAACTCATGCACGAACTGCAAGAACACGAGTAACTGTCGCAGTCTGCACCGTCAACCTGATCTTGTTCACCGTCATCCTGATGTTCGTGATGATGATGGTGCTCGTGATGATGGTGATGGTGATGATGTTCCTGTCTCATGTTACCGTTATTGGTAAGGTGGCGTGTTTCACCGTTACTCACGCGTACGTTATCGTTATCATTTTTCGGATATTGAGCGGGATGATTTTGGCACATATCACTCTCCAGCGGCGGAGGAGGAGGGAATCGAAAACACTCTTTGGCGCTTGGACGGTTATGCGAGTGCGGCGCACGTGGGTACGTCCCGACACTCGCCGAAAGTCTTGCATCTCGCTGAGAATTTGAGTTTCTCTGTGCATTAGCAGTCCGTGAAATAGGATTCATTTTGTCGTCATCCCAGAATCTTACCCCGCGTTTAGATGACCTCGTCCCCATCATCATCCTCGAACCAGGCATACGTCCACCTGGCCGGTTTGGATCAAACCGGTTAGCAAATGGATCCTGCCTTGGATCAAAATGCACGGATAAGTTTTTCTCTGAACCGGATCGTTTACTCCGACTCACCAGACTACTCTTCCTCGCAGCCGTGTTCGGCGTCCCTGGTATGTCCTGCGTAAGATCCGGCATTGAGTAACGCGATGAGTGTAACGTTGATGAGCCATCGTCTCGAGCACAAGCCTGACCAATACCGCTAAGATTCACAGTCTGACCGCTACTCGGCCGATAACGTGATTCCCTCGAATTCGAGACTAATTCTGCATCTGAAAGTGATGAATCTGCAGGCGCTCCCGGAGGACGCTCTAACTGGCGACCTGAGAAAGCATGCAAGTTCGTCTGTGCGTACGTTGGTTGCTGTGGCCTACCACGGCTACATTCAACAGAACAGTAAATCAACCCTCTCTTTGGTAAAAACGGCTGGCCGAGTAACGACGATCTGCAACAGTAACAGGAGAAACACCGATCGTTCGCATGCCAATGTTGACCTTCGTGCGTCATTTGACCTTGATCCACGCTAATCTTTTCGCCACAACTGTCGCAAAACTCGGCGTACATTGTCTCGAAGCATGTGCAACAAAATGGCCGTCCTTCTCGCATGATGTAGCGTTGGCCGCCGAGTTGTTTATCACATTCAAAACAGCAGAAATGTTTCATGTGCCAGCTGCGGCCCTCAGCTTCTGTGCACTCGTCAGCGAAGATGATCTGGAAGTAAAAAAGAAGAATGCTTTACACAATGCAGACTTGTGAGCATTCTATACAACAGTGAGACCTTTCTTATTTGAAACCTTTGGGACCATCAGGTGCTGTCCTTAACCAAGAGGTATGGATCACAGAGAGGCAAGTATATGACCCACATTTAACTGAACTTTGACATCCTTGACAGAGATGTAGCCATCTGCTAGAGGTGTCCTGAAGGAAGGTACTCCCCCCCCCCCAAAAAAAACCTGGAGAAATATCTTCCAATAGACTCTATCAATCGAAAAGAGTGCAGCAACTGACAGGGCAGCGTCACAACGTCCCGCACGTCATTTCTGACTGCCATGACATGACTCGAAAAAAATCCAGTTGTTTCAGCGATCATGACGTCGGGAAACATTTTGATTTTTTTTGTCTCACGTCAAGAATCATGAAATGACGTGCGGGACGTCATGACGCTGCCCCGTCAGGTGCTGCACTCTTTTGGAGTGATATCGTCTATATTATGTCAAACTTACTTCATCACAAGCACCACATCTCGGCTTGACCATTTCGGCATGATGCCGCCCACAGTATATTCTCCCATTCCTATAGAAGTAGATGAGGTCGACCAGCAGTTCCTCACATGTAGCACAAACAAAACAGCTAGGATGCCAACACGCATCATTTCCAGCTCGGGATGCAAATACGGCTATGTCTCCCCCTGTGACTTCTTTTTCGCACTGCAAGAGAGATATATTATCATCAGATGTGTGGCGGTCTAAGAAAACCCGTCGGATGTCGCGTTTGAGGAAAGTGTTAATGGCCTTGGTGAACCCGCACATTTCAATAGCCTAAACGTACCACGTAACAGGTGAACAGTAGCAGATCAATGCACAGGCAATCTAACAACCCTTGTTGATCACTCAGCGACTTCCGACGGGTTATCCCAGACCGTCACACAGATATCAAGACCCACAAGAGTGGATCCACGATTTGGGAAAAGTCAGAGGGGGCACCCTGTGTTACAAACATTAAAATCGGCAGTGAATTTCAATGATTTGGCTCCAAATTTCAAAATTTCACAATTTCATAGTTGATTTTACAGATTTATTGGGCAAAAGGGGAAGCGAGCATCCGGGGCACCCCCCTCTGGATCTGCGCCTTACCCAAATTATTTCTACCTCATGGCGTAGAGTGGTAAGAGCAATGGAGCCATGTCCAAGAGGCCACTGGTTCAAGAACAGTCAAATATTGACTATTCTTGAATGAGCCACAAGAATATGAAAATAATTTCACAACTTGTTTCAAAGGTGGCAGCACTGTGAATTCAATTTCCCAAAGCGGCTTTTTCTCAAAAAGAACGATATAACCTTGCCGTGGGTGCGAAAACAGACATAAGAAAACATACCGATGCTTTTATACTGTTATTGTAATCACGATATGCTTATATCAGGAGCCAATGATCTCATAATGAACAGTATTATCCCAGGGCTGAGAAAGGTTGAGATCGGATGAAAAGATCAGGAGGGCTTAGCAAGATGAGAACCACTACTGGCACCAACGATCTTCTGTATCATATAGAGGCCTTGCAATGACGTCATCCTGGCGGCCATGCTGAGGGGCAAGTGGGCAGAGGTGTGAGCTGACCGTGACGTGGCCTGCGTGAAGTGCGCGACGCCAGTGTTTGACGTAACGTCATTGGGACATTTCGCTGCGCCTCTGCAGTATGTGCCCCCCAGCATGGCGGCTTGTGACGTCATTTGCAAGGCCTCTATACTACTGCTGAAGGTAGTCATGATGATGTAAGAGGCTCGTATTAGTTGCTGATTCATTTTTGCCTCCACGCAAAAATCTCGTTTACTTATAAAATCACATTCATGTGGGATTTGCTTCACAATTTTAACCCTTTACCTGTGTAATTTTTTTAGTTCAAATTTTTCTTTCTGAAAAAAATTGCCCCCAAAAGTATTTGACACACAAAGTTCCAGACGTAATATAACGTCCTATGCACTGTGACGCGCCATTTCCTTGCAAGGCGTACTATCACTATATGCCGTACGCAAGCTACAATCCTCAGGTCTTTTCGGGGATTCCCCGGATGCTGTAATGACGTATATTATGACATCCTACTCAGTTAACATGTTAACTGTGTAATTTTTTTTAGTTCTAATTTTTCTCTCTTAAAAAAATTGCCAAAAAAGCATTTGACACACAAGGTTCCAGAAGTGATATAACATCCTACGCACTGTGGCGTGCCATTTCCTTGCAAGGCATACTATTACGCCTTACGCAAGCTACAATCCTCAGGTGTTTCCGGGGATTCCCCAGATGCCGTAATGACATAATATGACGTCCTACCCAGTTAAGGAGGAAAGAACTCCGTGGTGAACATGGCATCGTTCTTTACCTGTCGACATTGAATATCCACAACCGTCAACGGCAAATGCCGCACACTCCCTCGACCAAGTGCCTCCCTCTTTCTCTGCGAACTAAACAACTTGAGTTCACGTTTTTCGTCATCTCCCAGTGAGTTACAATAGCGGACTTCGTTGTCGTGCGGCGGCAGTTGCTGAAGGAGTTGTTTTATCCGGTATTTTTCGCCGACGCTGTTGATGTACGGTATCTTGTCTTCCGGGAGGGCACTGAAGTACTGGTGAACCTGTAATGATATAACAACATGTGGGATGAGGAAAGTCTTTTCTGAGGAGTCTTGTCTAGAGTTTCAGATTGTAAAGTTCCACTTGAAAAAGACCCCGGTTGGGGTCGAAAATTCGTGAATTCTGGAGATTGACTTCTTGCTTATTATCATTTTGTGTGTCAATTTTGTGCTATTCTGTATCTGGGATGAGGAAAGATATCAAATGGGTTGCAGAGTAACTTTCTGGTAAAACCGACATCGTTGATCACTCGCATATGTGTGGCGGTCTGGAAAAACCCGTCGGAAGTCGCTGAGTGATCAACAAGGGTTGTTAGATTGCCTGTGCATTGACCTGCTACTGTTTACCTGTTACGTAGTACGTTTCAGCTGCTGAAATGTGCAGGTTCACCAAGGCCATTAACACTTTCCTCAAACGCGACATCCGACGGGTTTTCCTAGACCGCCTCACATATAGTTTATCCCCATTACGCCTACAAAAATCCCTATTTTGCCTACTTCCCATTTTGCCTACTCTCAGTTTTAACAATGAATTTTGCACATTTTTTTCTTCTTACTCCTTATGTGATGGTTGTTTTTGGTTCCAAGGGGGTGTTGGGGAGTAGGCAAAATAGGGAATTTTTGTATGCAAAATGGGGAGTAGGGGAAATGTGGTTCAGTGAAATGGGGACACACACTCGCATACACCGGAAATCACAACGCTTTATTGTCTACAGCAACAACTGGACCAGCATCTGTATCATTTATCAATATTGGACCAGAGGCAAGGTCATTCATCAAACACAAAGAGTTGTCACAGAAAATAATAAAATATCTAATATTTCCTACTTTTCTAATACACTGAAATGAAGTGTTCCCGATAACCTGGCTTAAATAAACGGTCCTGTATGGTCAGCAAACAGGAGCCCAAGTGGTACGACCTTCTCGGGATAACAGACAATGGAACCGTAACAGGTGCAAATACTTCAGGGAAGGAACACTTAACAGGCGATATTTCAACCCGATTCTAACAACCCGACCCAGAAATTTGGAGCAGGTTATAATAAGAAGTTAGTCTGGTGCATACACTGGAACAACTCCATCAACAATCAAAATATTGTCATAGCAGTACCTCACCTTAATTATTTTAATGGTAAAGATAAAATAGATAAGAGCATCCTGCCATGAAGCCATCTCCTGGGATTGATAATCACCCTAATCAACTAGTAAATTGCGCTAAATTAACAAGTAAATTAGTTTTAAACATTATGAAGTGATAATTTTCTGGTAATTTAGCATAAGAAAATTTAATATCCGACTTGAAATTCAACAAGTTTGAGGTAGTGATACTTCTAAGTGCTCGTTTCCACCAGCATATGGTGGAAACGTCGGCGTTCGAGTCAGCGTCGGCATTCGAGTCACTTCTATGTTGAGTCCATTGACTGTTTCTTCCGCACCTTTCGCGTCAGCGTCGAACTGCGGTGGAAACAGTCAATGGACTCAGCACAGAAGTGACTCGAACGCCACCGGATGCCGACGCTACCACCGATGCCGACGCCATATGCTGGTGGGATCAAGCCCTAAGTCAAGTGTCAGAGTGGTGCAGTGCAAACATCAGTACGTGGCTGAGGTGGCTGGTTCAATCCCTGGCTGGACCTACTCATTCTTCACATGATAGCGAGTATGACTCCCTTTGACAATGAAGCTGCAGATGCAGACTTTCTTTGGGACTGGTTTTCTTCTGTTGCATATTGATTTGCTGACTACTGTCCATGTTTGGTGCTCATGCAATGAGGAACCCGCAAACTAACACCACGATGTGGCACTGTCAGTGTAAGTGTAAGTTTCTATTTCTAAAAGTACATGTATTTCCATTGACTTCTTGCCCCAAAATAAACCACTCTGGTTGGTTCAATTTCAAATAAATTACACGGCCCTGTTTCATTTTCAAAGTTCTCCATATATCACTGCTTTGTTCTGTCAGAAATGCCAGAGGATGCCAATATTGACAAAGTCTCTTGGGGGAAAATCCCGGAAAATTGTGAAGAAAAAGGTACACAGTTTTTTGACGGCGCGACATCAACAGCTACATGTATAAATGTGACGTCGGTACGTCATTCGGGTCTTATACTTGCTGCGCCATCTATTGTTCCAGTTTGTCACATGGGTACCCCATTCTCGATTCAATCCTTTTTGTATTCGTAACCATTTCTGAACACTCATCCGAATTTCGCTCTTCATAAAACAAAAGCCGAAGTACATGGTGTATTGAATATCATTCAATCATCCAGTCTGCATGCGAAGATTTTTATCATAGAATCTCCATCATCCATTTTTTTGGCAATCCACCACGTCATCGATAGATTGTGTTGTACTTTAACGGGCACAGCGCTGCGTCTGCTTGAATTACAAATTTCAGCATGGTAGGAAGCTAGATACATGTGGAGCCTTCTTTAGCAGACAGCTCTCCCAGGAGGACAGCACGCTCCAAAGGACACTATTTTTTAAAGGGCCAGGGGCACAGTATTTCTTCCCTATACTGCAATAAACATACCCGCATTAAGGGAGACCTCTATTGACAATGTTATTGAACTATCACTTATCAACCTCGCCCCATGTAGAGTAACTCTCGTTCGTGGAATATCCAAGTATGCATTGCATTGTAATCATACATTCTCCAACACTGGGTGACTAGGCAAAACTACAGTACTGAAGAATGATGCAATCACCACTGGTGGCGCCGGCTGCCAACAAAAAGTGGCAATATTGTGCCCGTCTAAGTTGGTGGAACATGTACAAAATGTCAGTGAGACCATCATGAGCTAAAATCCCCCTTCTGCGGAAGGAAGGGCCATTCCATTAGTTCATACCTACCCACATCATACTTTTTGCCTCTATTCCCATTCGGGCTGAACATCACAGGGAAAATTAGTTCCCCGAACTGGCGGTCGATGCTTGTGACCCGCCAGGGTCAAGTGTAACCCACCACCCTAAGTTTTATTCCCTGGTGTTGACAAGTGAAGACACTAGTCTACTGATGATGTGGGTAGAGTATGAACGATATGGAACCTGTGCTACCTCATCTTTGCGAGTTTTTATGTCGACAGGATTTTTATGGATTTGTATGTTTTGTTGCCAGCTTTCGTGCCAACCCAAAACAAACTTCTAAAAGGGAGTTTCAAGGACATTCTGGTGAAAGTAAAAACATCAAGACAGACAGAGTGCGCCACAAGAGTACTGTTGCTCAGCGAAATGCAAGGAGACGTCCGGTCGAGTTCTCCACATATCGACTCGTCCCGTCACAACCGGCCACCAATCATAGCATGACTCACGACAGTAAACATTTTCATTGGTTTTGATAAATTACCAAAGTCATTCAAAAGTCGCATTTCTTGTGTCCATATTGAGGAACTCCAGTTGACAACCAAGTGGTTGGCGTGGTGACACGGCGGGATCCAAGGTTACGCGGTACTTTTGAGAGGGAACTAAATAAGAATCTGAAGTATGTTTACCTATTATGGTATAAGGAGATATCAGAATTGCGCCCCATTAGCGCGAGGACCGTTTCCCATTGAAAACATTCATTTTACACTTTTTTTTAATCGGAGCGTCTGTACGCTCTCAGGATCAAGAACAGAGAGCAAGGTAACTTTCTCAGAGAGATGGCTTCCGATAAAAATAACACTACTTAAACGCCGTGAAAAACAACCTCCCTCGGGGCAGAGATAAGAAAAATCAAAAGCGTCATCGCTGTCTTTACGGATTCGTGCCATGCTCACAGCGTCAGAACCGTGTTCATTGTACGAAGGCATAATAGGAGATATCGAAATAAGACACTATTAATAGCCTCATTGTAACGGGGCTTGTTGTCAGAAACAGTCGTTTTGGTACAACGGCAGCGAACATGAAGGACCACGCGACAAAAAAGACCATGAATACCGTGACTCAATATCATTGAGACCAGAAAGGCTGACAATATCACATCATCCCGTGTGCGAATGTCTTATGAACGTAATCCGATAAATCTACTTTCGCGTTTAATCTGCATCAGTCTGAATAAATTTTGGCACATTTCTACACAAAGTCTGCGAAAAAAACACACCAGAATTGACGGAACATAAAAATTCAGCACATCGTGTCTGGAGCCTGTGGAGTGAGTCAGCGGAATTCATAGCAAACTGACAGACCCTGCTACTGGAGTGATATACGACCACTATTTAACTAATCTAGCTGGCATATAGGCTGTTGTCCAAATAACTATAACTTTATCAATCTATTATGAAATTTATCATCCTCTTGACGATACCCCATTCGTCTTTCGACCGCATTAATTTTCATCGTGGAAACGTGGCGTCATATCGAAAATTAAGACCACGACGTCGATCTATTACGGCATAGCGACTGTATTGTCTTCCCTCGAGATCGTTTAGGCTCCAATTCAAACTAATTCGGCCACAGTGGGACATCTCAAGTCTCGTATAATCAGGTTTAAGGGACTGGACGGTCAATTACACGGTGCTTAACCTCCGTTATATCGTCTTACGTCGCAGGGGGCGCCGTAATGTGACAGGCGGCCTGTGAAAGATGAGCTGAGAAGTTGAAAGGTGAGACAGAAGACATTTAACATTGTTTAAGAGGTTAGACTAATTAATTTGGGAGATATTGATAAGTCTTATTGCGAGTTGATGAGATTGAAGGATATGAACTCTCTTGGTTAAGGTTTCTATAAAATAGTGAGTTGAAAGCCATAGAGCCTTGATTTAGGAGTCCAGGGCCAACCGCACAGAAAGTCCGATAGTGCTACCAGCGCCTATCAGCAGTTACATGTAGTTATAACCCATTTTCCCATTACCGGTAACTAAATCGCCGATAGGCTCCGAAAGCACTATCAGACTTTCTGTGCGGTCGGCCCTGAAAGCCGAGTGGTTATCATGTCCACTCAGCAAGCAGCAGGTCCCGGGTTCGAATCCAGCCCGGGCCATATGGGATATCATTCCCAGCTCTTCACGTCCGTTGCATGGGACAGTAAGCCATGGTGCTTTGTACCTTATTTCTTTGTAAGGGCAAGTAAAAGACCCCATCCAAGTGAGGAACATGAGCAGCTTGAGATGGCCTCTTCCGTACTTACCAGGGCCAATAAATGCTATGGCTTTGGCCCTGACAGAAAAATCAAACACATACACTCGCCATCTCTACGATTTCCGAATGTGTAGTACCAGCTTTGCAAAACCAAGGAAAAGCAGTAAAACTGTTCGTTCGACCATTCAGCCAAGGTACCGGGCATCTTTCATTACCAATTCTTCCAGCACAAGGTGAGGCAGGAATCAATCAAGAAAATACATTCCCAGATAACCTTCCTTTTCCTCTCAACACGAGCACGTTGCAGCAACCTTATAGTTCCACTTTCTACGGCGAAGGCTTTTACAAGATAACTCGATTCCTAAGAACTTTGAACACGATAGCAGACCACTTGCAGCAAAGCGCGCATCAGACGGTAAAAGAATGCCAAGCGTTTTTTTCTAATGATAGTTTTACCGCCTTAGGGAATGAAGATTGGCATTAATCTATTCTAACACCCCACCTGAGCCAAGTCAGGTTCACTGTGTTTACATTCCTTCCAACCAATAACTTGTAAATGCAAGCAGAAAAACACATTTTTTTCAACGTTTTCTGGTACAGTGGTTCCTCTGTTGGGGAATTTCAGGGACATCTAGCTATGCTTTTCTTTCAATCAACCTTAGGCCTGCTTGCAAACATTCCCTGGACCACACCTTAGGCCTTGGAGGCAAATATAACCTGCTGTCAAGTGCAAGTTGAATATCGCTACACTCATCCCCAGTGTTCAGTTGGTCATAGACCCACTGAACACTGATATGATTGGCACCAAAAGTGAATGATCATCAAAAGATGGCGTTGTTTGAGCCAATTGTATCGAACCCCTTTTAGATACTACATATGGCACGGCTTAACCCGCCGGCCATGGAGGATTTCCTTTATGGCCTAGTGGTTGGCGCGTTGGCCTCGGCGCTAGAAGTTAAGCTACGCTGAGCGCGATCACTACGTGGATGGGTGACCGGCGCGCGTACAATACATCTGGCGACCTTCCCAGTCGAATCTGGATGTACATGTAGTTCGGCACTGAGACGCTGAGTGGCGCTAAGTGACTCGAGGACGAGTCATCTCTGTCCGAAGGGGGAGATGGTGTATCGAACCCCTTGTAGATACTACATATGGCACGGCGGCCATGGAGGATTTCCTTTATGGCCTAGTGGTTGGCGCGTTGGCCTCGGCGCTAGAAGTTAAGCTACGCTGAGCGCGATCACTACGTGGATGGGTGACCGGCGCGCGTACAATACACCAATCACAAGCCGTCATCACAACTTAAGTTTAACCGGCACCGCCGTAACACACAATTTGCTTGGCTAAGATACTCATGGCAGATTCCCAGCAGGGATTCCCCGAATTGGACAGCAAACGCCATCTATTAGTGAGGATCCCACCAACTGAAGCAGTTTCTGAGCGAGGGTAACATCGTGGGTAGCTTTGAAACTGCGGGAGGAGTTCGCGTTTTGAGGAAAGTGTTAATGGCCTTGGTGAACCCGCACATTTCAATAGGTGAAATGTACTACGTAACAGGTAAACAGTAGCAGATCAATGCACAGGCAATCTAACAACCCTTGTTGATCACTCAGTGACTTCAGACGGGTTTTCCTAGACCGTCACACATTTTTTATATTGCACGTTGCAAAAGACAGGTTGAACTTCAAAGAACGTTCTGAACTGAAGATATTTCATTGTTAATTGTCCACAAATTTCTTTTGGCCGAGATTTTTCCGGTAGGACTTCCCCTTTAAGTAGTGTAATCTTCATGGGAGATCAAACTCACCTGTACCTTAGCAAAGTTATCACTTCATGATTGAAGCAAGATTATTCGGTCTAAACAGCAGACGGGATCAAAGGGTGATCATTAGAAAGACCTGCTACACGCATTGGTAGGTGTTCACAACTAAATATTTTCAAGGTAAATTCTCTACCTGATGCATCCTCTTCCCGCGGGAGATGCTGTCGTGGGGTCAGATAGGTGATGCTGGTTGATCGTTTGGATTCGGAGTCAATCAAACCAAACAGTTCTGTTCTAAACTAGCATTCATTGCCGATGAAGTCTTGTGATTTATTGCCTTTCTGAATACAAGTATATTAAATCAGGATTTTGCTTTCAAAAACAGCAATTAAATACGACCAACATAGCTCCATCTTGGCATGGGGTGGGGTGGGATGGAGATGTTTATGTCATAGCTAGGCCGATAATCGTGTAATCTCATGCAGGAAGACATAGATCCAAATAAGTGGAACTGACGCAACTCATTTTTCGAATGCTTGAATGCTTAGGCTACTTGTGGCAGGGTTTCCACCGGGGGGGGGGGGGGGNTTTGAACCTAAAACATGGTAGCATCATCAGTGACTAACCCAACAGATAACGGCAGCATAAACAGACATGTAAATCAAGGCAGCATCCTGAGCAGCTCTAATGGTTACGATCCATCATATTCAACTAGTGCCGACCAAAGGTCTTATTCACCAGTCAGAAATCCATGACTTGGCTTACAATTTCATAATAGAGTCCACGGTAGAATACAAGGCTTGCTTGTGTTAATTTTTTATAACAAGGTAAATGAAGAAGGTCTAACTCCTGAATAGTGTTATGTACAGTAGCTGTGGTTACACTACATAAATCCCCGTGCTTACCCCGAGGATTTTGCGGTTACACCTATAAATCGCCGAGTCTAAATAGACCCGTGTCTGAAATCCCCGTGCTTTTTAGCCCCTGCGAGCTCAAAGGGGCTATTTTAGACACGGGTATTTTATGTAGTGTAACTGCGAAATCCCTGTGTCTGCCTGTAGTTCCAAGCACCCCGACAGACGGCGATGCAAATCGATGAGCCATGCGCATGAGTATAGGCTATTTCACGCCTCCACTTGGTTACGGAGAGTTGCCCAAATGCAGTGCCCCTATCACCAGGATACAGAACTTATTGCCATTCGCATTTTAATAAGTGTACTAACCACTTGCCGTGTCAACGCCGTGTTTTTTCTGGTTCGGAAAAAAACCCGTGTCTCAAAAAGCACGGGGATTTTAGATAGGTGTAACCAGGGCTAGTATGTACAGCAGCAGGAGCATAATACACATTCCACAAACTATCCAGATGCCAAAAGAACTAAAGCAGATGTCAGGTTTTAAAAATTTCATGAAAACATGCAAGTAATTGTCATAGAAACATACACATGATTAAAAAATATTTGATAATAAACGCAGCTATTGTTACCCACACCCTACAACATAAATTCTAGATTCAATTTACTAGTGGAATATTTTTGAATACGGTTCCCATCCGGCCATAAAATACCTCGATTAGATTAGCCCCAATGGCAGCGATTAAGGCAGTTCGTGTGCCAACGTTGGACCTGAGGCGGCGAACTCCGCTTGAGTAATGGTTCTCTTGGATGTAAAAAGTTCAGGACGTGTTTCCCAAGGGAGATATAAATTGATCCTCATATCCATTGGGATTTTATCTGGTGAGGGATATCCAATGCTTGTGTTAGCCAAGAAGCCTTGCCTATTTATAATCAAGTGTTAGACTTCTCTTTTTGGGTGGGGGTTGGCAGACTGACTCCTAGTAAGTGGTGGAATTTGATGAAGAGCTCCTAAACCTGTGGCAACCTAGACTGAAGCTAAGAATCCACCATTGATTTTCAAGCTGATTTTGCAGAGACCGAGACCAACGTTGCGAATTTTTGTTACGGGAAAACCGACCCAGCTGGTACCATTTGGAGACCCATTGGGGTCTCCGACCCATTTGGAGAGTCTCTCCAACTGAAAAGTGCCTGAGGAAGACCCCGGTTGGGGTCGAAAATTTGCAAGATTCTGGAAGTTGACTTCTTGATATTTATCAGATGTTACAGCCATGCTGATTGGCCATATTATCTTGGACGGGGGTATCACATGATTGCGAAATGGCGGCGCTCTACTGCAAGATCAGGTGACTGACGCCAGCCGTGGGCAAAGGAGCATCACACAAGCTTTAGAGATTGCAGCCAGACCCTCGGTGCATGCGGGAGATCGAAGTCACTGTCATGGATTTCTCTGCGTCACATCATTCAGTTTCAGACCGAGGTCGTGTTTACGATTTTGGCGGAGGTGGGCAGATCTGCGAGTTCAAGAATCGTGTATACAGCAGAATTTATCACACCAGACCATGTTGAAGCTAATGATGTGGAATTGAACGGACCCACAACTTCAAGACCAAATTTTAAGAAAGGAATCTCCCCTGATGATGATGGAATATAGCAGCAGACAGACAGACGTGCTTATTGATAAATGACGACAGCAACATTCTAGGGGACTATACAAAAGAAAATTCTCTTGATTGGTGCTAAATCAAGCATCACTGGGTCCGTTAGGCATTGAATTGGGCCGTAGTGACACCTATTGGTCAACTAACTGGCAGCTCCTATTGAATCCACGACTTCTGTGTTCGCATCGAGCTGCTCCATGTTCTCGGCACTCGATGCACTCTAACGTCAACTGCAGAGCATTTTTACAAGAAGAGAAATTCACCAGAACGTCCGATCTTCGCTTCATGTGTGGTTTCCTTGCAACCTAATGAAGTTAATGAAGCTGTATGAACACATGCAGCGATGGGGCATGCCATCGCATCCAGCTGCCCCAGTACGTCTCATAAATGAAATGTACCGGACAAGGCTGAAACAAAACCATGGGTTGTTTTCTTCTTTTCATTGTTTGACTGATGCAAAACATCCTAGGAAAATGCTGGGTTGTCACTTTCACTTGCTGCCATCCTTATAATCATCCGCAACAAAAATGGGCAACTGTTGCTTTGTAGAATTGCTCTAGCAGTTATCACCGATCTCAGTCGACAGTCAGCAGCTCTAGGGAATTTTGGGAACTGAACACAGAGCAATCTCCACCAACTAAACAGTATGGAGTGCAACTGACTTACATGTACTTTTATCTGCGTACTACCTCGCTTCCGTCACGCAGAAGGTATGCTCGAATTCACTGCATATGATACAGGTATGTTGCGCATCTCTTGTTCTGCGTGTCCTCTGCGCACGACACGTGAATGATGTTACATGTACGTCTTCACAGCACCGTGCAACATCCGTGGAAAATACGAGGACGGTACACGCATGATGCGGCATGTGGTATATGGATGGTATGCGACGTGGAAGGCCGATCAATTTCAGGCCCGGATCCAAGGGGTGTACGCCCCCTATTTTTTGCAGAGCAATGATTTTTTAGCAAGAAAAAAAATAATTGAATAAAAAGGCGAGTATTTTGCTCTCAGATGCCAGGAGAATGCTTCTAAAGCACTTTAAATGTCAAATTTTTCTGGCGGAGGGCCCCAGACCTCCCTTTGGGTTTCACGCTTTCCGGTGCTCACCACCTCCATCTGGCTACGTCCCCCCTTCTGTCAAACCTGGATCCGGCCCTGAAATTGGGCAGACTACTGTACACACTTAACGAGGGAGCAGAGGCGGGCAAAGGCAAAGGAGATACCCAGCTCCTGAAGAAAGATCTGAATCTGGGATCTCCTTGTGCCACTTAGACATGTTAGAGGTCCCCAAGAACTACACCACTATCAGCTCCCCAGTTGTTCCCAAAGTTATGCAGAAAGATACAAGGCTTGTAATCGGATTGTACCGGGTACTGAATAAAATATTTACAAGGCAGATCAAACCGCAATACCATCAGATATCATGTTGAGTTGGGCTAAACATGTCAGGGGAAAAAACTCCTAGTGTTTGAAACCAGGAATGAAAACACAGAAAAATACCTGCAGCATGTCTCACACAATATTTAGTAATCGACGCCGAATGCCGCAAGTTCCGACAAGAGGATATAAACCTCTAGGAAAATACTCGGAGTGTTGCCTGAAACTTAATGATACACATTTTTTTCGTGGGTAAGCTTCGTCGCTTGTTTTCTGGTGATGGAACATGTTTTTTTAGAATGGATTGCAAGAGGGAGTAGACGTAAGTGCTGGTGGAGGAATAGGTGGTGGAGCGAAACTTGTGCAAGATTTACCGAATGTTGATCCTTTTGCTCAGTAAAGCAGAAAAGAGATGGGAAGAGTTGGTTGCAGGGAGCCACGATGGTGTAGTGGTTCGGTTCTCCGACTAGCGGTCAGAGGGCCCTGGGTTCGAATCCCACTGGGCGTGAGACTTTGGGCAAGTCTCTTTGCCTCACTGGCCTCTCTCCATCCAGGTGTATAAATGGGTACCGGTCGGAAATGCTTAGAATGAATGCACTGAATGAGCAGCTCATCTGAGTTCTACTGAAAGGTTTCAGGATAGACTGGGGTTAAAGTGTGAAGTTGGATGACACCTCTACCACAGTGGACATCAGACTATGAACCCAAACTTTAACTTTTTTTAAACTTTACCGCGATCGAGTGTCCAGTTGCAACACAACCCGCAGTTGCAAAGCAAGTCGCAACGTAAAATCAGCTTGAAAATCAATGGTGGATTCCTAGCTTTAGACGCATCAGAAAGCTCCTCATCAGGAAAGTCCCCAAGCCCGCCAAGTTTTAACTTCATTATGAGGGACCGTCTGTGCTGCGATTGAAGACCTCCGTTCCTTCCCCTGGCCTAACGAGTTCTTGCCTAAGGTCACTTGGAAATGCTTCTTTTTTTGACATTTCATAAAAGAAAAGTTAGGGTAGCACAGGTTGTCGGTAAATCGAGTGTTAAAATAAAGTTTTCTTAAAATTTGATAGAAATTTCCTCAAGATATCTTAGAAATGAACATGTACAGGTGATAGAATTAAGCGAACATGACCAACACTTCTTCAATTTTCTCCACAAGATATACACTGCACCGCAGTAAATATTTCCGTCTATTTGATTCGCTATCTTAGCGGGTGGGTAATCATTTGTTGGGGGTGAACGTGCCTTACCTGGTAAACCAAGCTAACGTTAAACGCCGGCAAACTACGACTCGTTTTTGATCGTGCACGTGCCCTGTGGATCTTCTACCAACAACTTTTTAAATGATCAATGGACTCAAGGTGTATTAGACCATCTGTTCTCATATTTCTCTAAGTTGTTTCATTAACCCTTCACAATCTTCTTCTTCTGCGTTCAAACACTGCTCAAAGCCGAGCGTACATAACACTTGCGACTGGATACAGCTTGTCACACTGAGCTACCTGGTGACTGGGAGGAACTAGCTGAAACTGGAGGCAGAAACATTCAATGTACACACCCTTGCAACTCACTGAAACTGAGAAATCGCCAGTCAGTGTGAATTGCATATGTTCCAACTTTTTAGCGACTAGTTGTGTCCAGTTTCATACAGAGTCGCGGCGATGTATGCGGGCTTGCAACTTTAAATCAGGGCAAGTTTTCTAACAAAATTGACTCTCGAAGCCCCGGATGCTACCTGAGTTGCTGCCAGTCACTGGGTCAATTTACGTGGTCAGGATGAATGACTGATTGGGTGCTCCTATAGTTTTTTCCGCGTTGCTGAAGTTGCGTTGTAGGCCTACGTGCAGTGCGCACAACTGATCAGATGGATCAGTTGCTTCCAGTCACAATGCGATGTACGCTCGTCTTTAAACCAATCAGAGGATGGTCATATGTGTTGCACTTGCCTTTAACCAATCAGAGGGCATGGAGACATATACTGTAAAGCAAGATAATTTCGCGGCTGGAAATTTTCGCGAATCAAGAATTATAGACATATTCGCGGCAAGATAGTATTTTCGCGAGTCTCTGCCATTTTTTTCAGTTTTTTTCACGGACCGTATTTATCACATGCGTGTACTTATATTCGCGATCGGAAATTTTCGCGACTCATACACTCTCGCGAAATTCGCGAAAATTTCCTGCTTTACAGTATGTCACCTTATTTCACATATTGGACAAGAACATCACCAAAGCACAACCACCGAGATAGCATTTCATGCTCTTGCTCGTAAGTACCCTTCATGGGGAAACCGAGTTCTTTCACATCAGTCGACTCGACCATTATGACATCGAGTAGCCTCATTTTTGCTCCATCAACACATTTCAGATTCTCACGTGAACTCGAAACAAGTCGAGAGTCCGAACCATCAGTCATCGAGTTCACTCACATTTTAGCTTTTTATGGCCAACTATTAGAAGTCCAACAGCCAGTAATGCACGGCTAATTGCTCCCAATCCAGCCTGTAGAGCGGTTCCTCCTGTATATCTTCGACGGCACATTTGCATTTTTTCACGTCATGACACATCCGCAACAACCGGCTACACGAGTACATTCCTTCCTTAGCATGTGAAGCGTACGTTTGGGTTTCAAATTTTTGCGTGTCGTTGTGCAGTAAATGATAATTGAATAAGTTTATTGTTGATTTGATGATTCGGCACCGTGTTCCGCCGGGGGTAATAAATGATGCCATGGGACGTACGCCGAGTGGACAATAAATATTACCATCAGCGGAAAAACAGGCCGAGAATCCAAATATGGTAAATACGGGGGTCATGGAGTTCAGGGTTACACGGTACTTTGAGTCACTGCAGACTTTTTTCTCACTCAGTAATACCGGTAACATTATTAAGCAATTTACAGTCTAACGAGGATTAGAAATTCCCATCCATATGCACAAGCACTGACGTACTGGAAGTTCTAGCGTTTCAGGTTATTTTTCTCAGAGGTTGAAAATACCCAGCCTTCATCCCATGTACATAAATGCACATGCACACTAATGCTTTTACTCTTACTGCCGCTGAAGGGGTGAATGTCATCCACTCTGAGTCCTAACCCCTGGCCTCTATCCCACAACCCTCAATACCTGGCCTCCTACCACTGACCCCTAAAACCTACTCCTAATCCCAACCCTAAAGGCCTGAACCCACTGACGCGTTTTGCCGCAGCGGGAAAACGCACTGGCAGAAAATGCTTTGTTAAAAGGCAGCAGACCGAGAAAATAATAAAGGATTTGTTGGGCAGTGATGAAACTGCGGCGGAAAAACGTGACAGTGGGTTCAGGCCTTTACCCCTGACCTTACTACAGGCAACTGTTACTCTCAATACTGGGTACCCAGTTCCATAGGATTAGACAACATCTTACCATTTACTGCCAGGGACCCAGTACAGTGTCTCAGAGGATGCAATTCCCCAATGATGGCTTGACACTGTCCAGGCATTTGATACTCATTACTGTCAAGGGTTTTGCCTCGAGTGACATGTACTCTTGGTTAGTTTTATTGTCAGATGGAGTAGAATTCTGATCGTGAAGATAAAATCGATCACATAAAACACAATACGACGCCAGGAAATAAAATTCAAAACGGTAATAAAATGGTTGAGGAAAGGGAATAGATGTCTGAACACATGGTGCAAGTTGGTGTAACAGGGGACAAATGAGAAGGCAGCCTGGCAAAGACCAGTGGGCTGTAACGCAGGGAACACGCACCTGTAACCTCTGGGGCAGCTTGCATGATGATATCACTATTATGCCAGGTTCATTTGACACATAAGAACTCAATACAAAAACTGATCAACCACGCAAGCCGCTATAGACGGTTCTCGAATTCGCAGATCTGCGCAGTTCCGCCGAAATCTTGACCAGAACCTCTGTCTGAAACTGGGTGACGTGACACAATCCATGATTTAGCAATGGTGGTTAAGACCACCTCAACAAGACCAACCCCTCTAACAAGACCACTCATCACTTGCCCTTTTTACACGGTGCTGGTTCGAGGAAACCTACCTCCACCCTCCTCGGGCGGGTTCGGTTCAGGATGGATTGATCGTTTTTACACGGTGCGGGTTACAGAACCCGCCTCGATCTAGT
This sequence comes from Notospermus geniculatus, assembly GCA_002633025.1. Classification (NCBI taxonomy): domain Eukaryota; kingdom Metazoa; phylum Nemertea; class Pilidiophora; order Heteronemertea; family Lineidae; genus Notospermus; species Notospermus geniculatus. The sequence continues at coordinate 46,266 of NMRB01001024.1, read as the reverse complement.
TCGAGGTCGGTTCGTTCAAATGCGTGCCACCAGATATAGCAAAAATAATCACTTAAAATCGATAAACTATGCTTCTATTAACATGAGCAGTGCTTGAGAAATCTCGTGCGTGATTTCTTCACAGGTAATTTACAGCAATGCGCCAGTGATGCCATTCAGATGTAGCGTGCTCAATCCCGCACGAGGCCGGTGGAGGTCGGTTCGCTTTTACACGAGAGAATAACCAGCCTGAACCTACCTCCACCTTCCCGAGACTCACGCGGCGAACTGAACTGGCCCGAGGAAGGTGGAGGTCAGTTGTTTCGCTTTTACACGGGGAAAAATAACCGAACCCTCCTCGATCTAGTCTCGATCCGGAACGCACCGGCACCGTGTAAAAAGGGCCACTGTCCCAGAACATGCAGGTGGTCTTCTTACTGGGTACAGTTGAGTTACATGCAATTCCAGTGAATTTTGAAAAAATTCTAACAACTAAATCAAGAGTTTGAGAGGGGTAGGACTTTCACAGCCATGAGCAAACAAGTTACGGATGTTTTACAACTGTACCAAACCCACGAACAGAGAATTCGCATTAGACGTATCGTATTATAAGAGCAATAAAATATCTATTGGGCATTTGTTGGAAATCGTGGCATATCATCGAGCAGAATGATGACATTTCCATCATGTCGGATCACCGGCGGCTGTTTGCGTTTCACTTCAGATCTTTGAAGGACATAATTGTCGCCGTCCGAGTGGTGTGGGTTAGGACTGAGTCATGAACGTGAAATGAAGACGCATTTTAAGATGCGGCCATCCAGTGTGACATATTTTTCATTCTGCTCAAGTTGAGAAATTCAAAAGACAAACATACCACAAGGGTAGGCCTATAAGGGCCAGGCCACATTACAAGGGCTCGTTTCCACCAGCATATGGTGCTGGCATCAGCGTTCAAATAATTTCTATGTTGAGTCCATTGACTGTTTCAACCCCACTTTCGCATCAACATTGAACTGCGGTGGGAACAGTCATGGACTCAACATAGAAGCGATTCGAACAGCGACGCCGACGCTACCGCCGACGCCATATACTGGTGGAATCGAGCCCCAAGACTCGAGCCCGTCTGCTTAAAACTTTGTCGGCCAGTCACGTTGGATAACGTAGAAAAGTCTACTGCTGGTCGTAGGCAGTCATACACGTTGCAAGACCCAGTCTTACGAGACTGATATGATCCAGTCTTATGAGACTTAATTGTAGACAGTCTTGTTGTGCAAACAGCAATGCGCCTGCATGACCCCGACCATCGGGTCGCAAAGTGTGGGAAAGCTTAGGACCCGATTCAATTGCAATAACCAATCAGGGTGTTTCACTTAGTCACATGATTTCAGTCATCTGGCTGACTTTTCGACCGATGACCGGGAAGACCAGCTAATGACTTTGGTGGGAATTCCTGCCTCAGTTGGCAGATGTAATCGTAGAGTGTGGACACTCTAGTCCTACGACTTATTTGTCATAAGACTAACCGGACGACAAGATGGTCAGGTCGTAACGTGCAGACATGGAGAGGCGAGTAGCATACACAGGTTTTAGTTCAGAGACATGGCTAACAGAGTCTAGAGATGACCTCACTGAGACTGCCATTTGTGCGCGACCAGTTTTAGAGCTGTTCTTCAAATGATGATGCTGCCAGTGATCACAAGTGCCAATTCTGTCTTTGAATGGCAGTATTGACCAAAAGCAAAAGCACTGCCAAGACAGAAGGTTGGACTTGTGATTTCACATTAATCATGAGGTAACACATTATTGACTTTGTATAAACAAAGAAAAAGTTGAGTATCAGCAAACAAACGTAAGATGACGTCAGATCTGTACGTACTTTTTTCAGACAAGTTCAGAATAGATCATGATTAATTTCCAGACAATTTCGTTCATTATCCACAAGGACACTTCATCAAATGTGAAGCGTTCTGACAATAGTCTGGAAATGCTTTTCGATCGAGCAACATCTCAAATACGTAGTCCTCGTTAATTGATGATCGTCTGCCCACCGGCTTGTTCTGAATATTAATTGTTCTTTAATTAGAGGGCGACTTCCGTCACAACCGACCACTGAGTTGTGCAGTAAGCACAGGATGACTCATGTATAGGGTCACCAATGTTTTTTTTCTTTAATACAAACATCATTTTGATCTAAAGTTCGTATTTACTTTGAAAATGTAAACAAGCGCATCTGGAGGGTGCGAAATGGAACTTCAGTGTAGAGACTTCGATGGCGCACAATAGACAAGTCCCATATTGACATGATAAACGAGAAAGATCTGCGCACTTCTGCCGATTTCGCAAACACAACCTCAGTCTGAAACCAGCTGACGTGATGCAATCCATGATTCGGCAATGGTCGACTCTGACGCAACGTCGTCGGAGTCCCTGTCGTGGGGTTCTCTGCGTCACGTCATTCAGTTTCAGACTGAGGTTGTGTTTGCGATTTCGGTGGAAGTGCGCAGATCTGTGAATTCGAGAATCGTTTATAGTGTAGTTTTTGTCAAGTGGAGAAGTTTTTCGCAAAGTTTTTCATGTTGGAGAGGAAGTGATGCATCATTGATGGGAGCCAGGCTCTGGCCGTTATTGAGTTCAACGAAGACATGTTATCACCATAACTGATAATGCCACACGATTGGAGAAGTTTTTATCAAAGTCATTTTCAACGCCATTAATCTCACTGGGGCGGTATCACTAATTCTAGCTTGTGGGAATGGGGAAGTTATGCATGGCCAGCCCTGAAAAACGCTGGAATCTTCTTGTTGATGTCTGGTCAGGCAAATTGCTGTCTAGGTTTATGAGCTTGGTGTTGGGCTACACTCGTCCCCAGTGTTCAGTTGGCCATGGGTACAGACCCACACACTGGCATGATGGCACCAAATGTGTGGCGGTCTAGTAAAACCCGTTGGATGTCGCTGAATGATCAACAAGGGCTGTCAGATTGCCTGTGCATCGATCTACTACTGTTTACCTGTTACGTAGTACATTTCAGCTATTGAAATGTGCGGGTTCACCAAGGCTATTACACTTTCCTCAAATGCGACATCCGCCGGGTTTTCCTAGACCACCACACAAATGTGAAGGATCATCAAAGGACAGCGTTGTTTGAAGAGGGATGCAATCAGAAGCCATCATCACAGGTTTTAACCAACGCCGCCGTAACACACTTTCTGATTGGCTAAGATACCTGTACAAAATGTACACTGTATATTCATACTCGCGGCAGATTCCCAGTACAGTGGGATTCCCCGTTCGAATCACTGTCTATTGATATACTTTGAGAGGATCACATGAAGCAGTTCCAGAATGCACGGTAACGTAGTGGGGAGAGGTCTAAAACTGCGGGAGGAGTTTAGGTGTTGACATATCCACTCCAACCTCCAAATGAAACTGTCAGGATGGCGTAATTTGATGATGACTACATAGGTCAATCTTTCACCTCCTCTTTGCTATCGCAAACTTCCATCAACCTGGAAACTCAGACCATCGCAGATGCAAAATCATCGCATCATTTTTTGTCCGGTTGAGATGAGACAGCGCACGTTTGACACTTGAAATGATCAGACGAGAAGCTATCACCTGTGACACCTGACTATACCTTTCTGACAGGATCAGCTACTTTTACCATCACATGAGCTGTGTGAAATGGGCTTATGGCTGTGCTGGACTATACCAGTATAGAGAGAGGAGCCGTGATGGCCTAGTGGTTATTGCGTCCGCTTAGCCCGCGGTAAGTCCCGGGTTCGAATCCACCCGGGGCATATGGGATTAATCATCCCTGGCTCTTCACGTCTGCATGTCACATGGGACAATAGGCCACGGTGCCTAGTACCTTGTTCCTTTGCAAGGGCAAGTAAAAGACCCCATCCAAGTGAGGAACGTGAGTAGCTTGAGATGGCTCTTCCGTACTTATCAGGGCCAAAATGAAATGGCCAGGGCCATTGTGCTCACCTCTGTGATAAGTCTATGGTGAAGATGGCTCCTTAGCGGCCATATTTGAAGTCCGATTGGGTCAAAATTTGGTGCACTTGTAGACGGTGCCTAGATATATGTTCATGCCAAATCAAAACCCTCTATGTCAAATAGCCACGAAATGTGCCACCAAACATTGGATTTTGAACTTTGACCTCTGTGACCTTGAAAAGTTGGCCAAATAAAAAACCCAGGGTTTACGTGATGTAGTCTCATCAGCGGAACCCACCATAAAACTTGCATGGTTCTAGCCAGCAGCATTCACGAGATACGGGCAAAAGAAGGTTTTCACAAAGTGCCCCCTACAGGCCAGAGTGTAAAACTGGCAGCGCTAAGTTTCGGTCCAGAGATAGTTTTTACCATAGGCTACCTGCACACCAAGTTTTAAGCTTCTAAGCCTAGTGGTTTAGAAACGTGCCAACAAAAACTAGAATTTTGAACTTTGACCTCTGTGACCTTGAAAAGTAGGTCAAATCAAAAACCCGGGATTTATGTGATGTAGCCTGATCAGAGGAACCCACCATAAAAGTTTCGTGGTTCTAGCTAGCAGCGTTCAGGAGATATGGCCAAAAGAAGGTTTTCACAAAGCGCCCCCTACAAGCCAGAGTGTAAAACTGGCAGCGCTAAGTTTCGGTCCAGAGATAGTTTATACCATAGGCTACCTGTACACCAAGTTTCAAGCTTCTAAGCCTAGCGGTTTAGAAACGTGCCAACAAAAACTGGAATTTTGAACTTTGACCTCCGTGACCTTGAAAAGTAGGTCAAATCAAAAACCCGGGATTTATGTGATNATCAAATTCGCCAAGAGGACAGCTTCTCGTGAATGATTTAAAAGAAGGTTCCGTGGGCATTTAACCAGCGTTTATCCTACTTCTAGTGCATTTGCGACTCTGCGGAGTATCAGCCTTCCGGGATGGGATGGTTTTCATCACTTTAACCCTTTCACACTTTTTTCCAATCAGATGATCACACAGAAGTCATTTCCAAAGTATACTACACTTTGGGACTGACATAATAGTTTGTGTTTTGATACACAAAGTCAAAAGTCAAATGCAGGACTTGACTTTTTTTAGCCCTCCCTGATAGAGGTGTCCCCCTGGCAAAGGTGTCTTTGAGGGTGATTGTACTAAAAAAGTTTCACCCAGGATCAGTAAAAATTTTGACCCGAGACCCAGAATTTACGTGTGAATATGGAAGAAAACCTCGAAAATGTATCCAATGAAGACCAATGAGCAACTGAACAACTTTTTGAGTAGGAGCTATCGACCCAAAGTAGAAGGCCTTTCTGCAGTGACAAACCTTATAGATTTCTCACTGGTTACTTTTGACAGAGATATTTGATGGTAAATATTGCAAAATCACAGCTGACCGCCTGAGAAGGTTGCACAACAACCTTGACATGGTGAGATTCTATGTCAACAGCTATCAGAGTGACACAAAACTGATGTCGATTTCAAATGATTCAGAATAAACTATGAAGAGACAGCTGAAGCATACTTATTATGTCACAATCAACAAGAGATGAAACGGTTCGCATTGCTAAGTAAACGAAAAAGTGCTTGAAATTGCCAATTCAAGGTCATTCGTATTCTCAACTGATTGATAATTTGACGACAATGTCAATGTCATAAAAGGACAAAGTGCATTTATATTTATATCATCAAAACAGAGTTCCCACCCTTTTCATCCCAAAGAATTCCCTACCCTTTCCCTACCAGTTTCTGTGGGCTTTTCCCCCAAGACTTAGGGCCGTATGCACGGGTCGCACTTTCATTAAAGTCTGACTTTTTGCATAGAGAAAGTCTAACTTAAGCTATACTTTAGGCTAAAGTGTGGTCCGTGAATACAGCCCTTAGGGTCTGAACATTCTAAAACCTGAACGCAAATGCTGAAAGTCATTGATGTGGTTACTAACTAGTCGTGGGGGAGGACGATGTCCTCCATGTCCATCTGGATTGGCACTCCATAATTTCAGAAAATCAAGCTGACGGCATCAGTTACGCTCATTCTGATTGGTTTAAAACAGCAGGTCACTAAAATCCCCTACCTTTTCCCGATTTTGATGGTGATGAAGCACCTGGTAATTTTCCCTACTTTTTTCACTACCGGGAAATTTTTAAAATTTTCCCTACTTTTCCATAATTCCCAAATGCCTGGGAACCCTGTCAAAAAACCAAAATACTGAGTGTCTTGTATTCTTGGTCTCCACACGAGTCGCATGCAGACTTGCCACAGAACCAACGAGTCGCATGCAGACTTGCCACAGAACCAAAAAGTTACAAGTCGTCAGATTTATTGAGTAAATTATGGGCCACACACTCGCGAAATGCCAGCAGAGCAACAGCAATCAATGAGAAAGGCGGCAAATTTAGTCATCAGTGCAAGACTCTCTTCACGCAACAACGAGACTCCTTATAACATTTTAATTTAAACCATCTGGTCGAGGGGAATCATTCGTCTTAAAATTCTCATCGGGAGTAGCGAACGGAGTTCCATCAACGGCAATCACGCGTGCACGGGACCGTGTAATTAATAGAACGCGAATCACTGTCTTTGGCAAATGTCACGGTTTGCGAGAGGATATGATGAGTAATACGTAATCTGAAATCCACAAGTTGTGAAGATGACGCAATAACGCGTGGTGTGAGTTGGCATTCATGTTCCACAGGGATGTCGCTTTCCTCCTTGAAATCTAAGTAGAGAGATTGTTCGTAACTCAATCGAGTTCAACAGCCTGTACTCAGTATCAGTGTCAAGATGAACAAATTCTACAAAATGTCCTCTAATGTTTCTTAGCATTTGTTTATTCTGGTCTTTTTTCTCTAAGCTTGTTTTATCCAGCCTGTATTTTCTCTTTATCCAAGTGGAAAGATTTTTAATCTCGGTATTAATCAGCCAATAATTACAACTGCCTGTTTCCATTATTACGGTAAATGGAATCAATTAAGTTACAAGAAACAAAGCAAATCTTTGTTTTTATGCGATGAAAGCGAAGCGAGTGCTGACAAGGCAACTCGGGACAAAAGACAAATCCCAAATTCCCAGATCTGCACACTTACGCCGAAATCGCAAACACAACCTCGACCTGAAACCAGCTGACGTGACGCAAAATCCATGATTCAGCAATGGTCGAATCTGACACAACGTCGTCAAAGTCACTGTCATGGGGTTCTCTGCATCAGGTCATTCAGTTTCAGACCGAGGTTGTGTTTGCGATTTCGGCGGAAGTGCGCAGATCTTTCTCGTTTACGTCAATTTGGGATTTGTCTGTTGACCTCCCTTTATCCACGTACCTTGCATGTACGTAACACGGAAGGTACGCTTCAATTCACTGTGTATGGTATGAGTATGTCATGCAACTCTTCTGCGTGATGTGCATGCACCACAGGCGATCTAGTGACATTATGTCTTCACAGCGTGCCTTCCGTGGTGGCATGCGACATCCGTAAAGATACGAGTACGGTACGCACATGACGCAGCATGTGGTGCGTGGATGGTACGCGGCGCAGAAGAGAGGTCAATGGGCAGCACACCGAAATAAGGTCTGATACAATGGACGCCTTTTGTGTGGGAAATTGATCAGGTCCGGGACGTCAGTTTCATTTCAATAGTTTTAACCATTAGTGACACCTACTGAGGCACTGGGCTAGGGTCCCCATTGTGCAGCGTACTGTACAGAAACAAACGGTATTGCTGTTTGCAAGCGAACTATCTGACATTAGCAGAAGGTATTGCTTTTTACTAGAGCGACAACCATTTCATGCATGAAAACTGTCCTACCTGTTCTGCCTTGAGACCCGGTGGAACCCACGTATACTCCTCAAGGGCACACCCACTGTCGTCGTCGGACGTTGAATTCCGCTGGTAATCTTGAATAAGTTTGTTAATGCTCTTCTCCTGATCCATACTTCCCACATCGTGAGCTTCTCGTGGACATTTACAATGACGGCAGATTTTTCTGGAATAACAGAATAATGCTGACATTGATAACAAGTTACATGTATACTCCTCTTAAAAACACAACTTTGGACACGTTGGAACCTCCTTTTGTAGGTACCTCCCTATTACGGACATGTTGGAACCTCCTTTTGTAGGTACCTCCCTATTACGGACATGTTGGAACCTCCTTTTGTAGGTACCTCCCTATTATGGACACCAACTTCGGGTGCAGATTTTTACAGTACAGTGGAAACTCCATCAGATGTGGTCCTAATAAAGACACCAAATTCGGACACAATTTTGCCAGCGCGAGTTCAGTGGAGTCTCCTCCGGACATCTTTCGACTATGGACACCAACATTCAGTTCAAAATTGGTCACTTTTCTTCATCTGGCCTCCCTACAGGACACCCCTCAAGGACAGATTTTTGGTGGTATTCATAAAAGTTAGTAAATGCTTTTACTTAAGATTTGTTCAGCAGTGTCCAATGTAAATGTACTACAAAAGGGGCTGTTCATTTTCGTCAATTGAGGAATCTGAGTTGTGATCCTTGAGAAAATGGAGAAAGCTATGAAGCTGCAAATTGCAGCGATTATTCTGTACAGCACAACAAATAATCCCTGCAATTTGCAAGTGCATAGCTTTTTCCGTTTTCCCAAGGATCACAACTCAGATTCCTCAATTGACGAAAATGAACAGCCCCTTTAAAGTAAAAGCATTTGCTAGCTTTTATAAATATCAGCATTTGTCTCAAAGATGACAAGGTTTCCACTGCAACTGAGTTGGACGGTCGGGAATCTGGGCTGCAATTTCTAAAACCATTACGTGGAAACAACTCTCATGCTGCAGTCCCTAAATCTGATACAGAAATAAGCTGAAATTCTATAATTGCTTCATCTGCAACTCTCTCAACTGCCAATACCAGGAAGCATTCACAACGGCAGCCGATTTTACAGAAATTACATAAAGATGGAGACATTATTACGATTAATCTAGCGACATTAGTCACAGGGGCACTTCTAGTTCTAAACCACTTCATCAGTTGTCCACTTGACTGAATATGTTGTCTAGGAAATTGAATGCAACAAGACGGTATCAACTAGTCAGATACCGAATAAGTGAATTTGTAGGAATCATACGAAATGGAGAGTTGCCGTTCGTGTTTGCACAGTGCAAAATTATAGCCGTCTTGTGTTTACTTCAATTATGGCGATGAAATTGTAACCAGGCTAAAGATTTTCTGCGGTTTCTTGCTCAAGCTGAGAGCACACACTCATGGTAAATCTGTATAGTGATACTCCTCTGCGTCATGTGTATCCTAGGGAAATGGAATTCAAAATGGCTGCCATAGCAGCCATCTTTGATTGGAAGTAATGGGTCTGAATTTCAATTGGTGTTTTCTCTATGCCCATCCCAAATTCATTGACCCACTCTCCGTATAATCACAACCCAACCACTTCAGGCCTTGCCGTTTGACGGGCGCGATTTTGCATGCACCTCGCAAACAATAGAAATTCAATTGTTTGTGAGGTGCATGCAAAATCGCGCCCGTCAAACGGCAAGGCCTGCCACTTCAACAAACAACATTCACAGCAGCAGAAATGTTTCATGATATTTTCAAACCAGGCGTAGTATTAACTCATGAATTTGCATAAGTTCTTCCATTGTTACACATTACGACTACCTGTAATAAAAACTTTCTCAATAGGCACAATTGGCACAAAGAAAACCTATTCTTTTTCACGCTATTAGTAATATTAGCCTAGCAGCATGGAGTAAACACCAACAATGCCGCCTCACAATGGCATTCAACACTTGCACTTAAAATGAATAGTAAAAGCATCAAATGTTTTTAATTTTTAATTTCAGGAGTACACACTGCCTCCGCCTAGTTCATTTCAGATTCATCTATTGTAAGAGGCAGCGTGATGCAAATAAATCTGTGCCAATATTACTACAACCATTTTACGATCAATTCCAAAGTGGTGTAGTGGAAACATCAGCGCCTGACACCAAAGAGGTTTTGGGTTCAATCACCAGAGTGGCGGGGTGGAAACATACTTGTTTCAGGTTTATCACCAACTCGTCACCTCAATATTTGTGGGGCGGTCTAGGAAAACCCGTCAGATGTCGCGTTTGAGGAAAGTGTCAATGCATTGGTGAACCTGCACCAGCGCTTCTGCCAGAGGGTACTAAGGGTACTATGCTAGTTCCCTCAAAGGAAGAGAAAAGGGCCATTTTCTTTAATTTCATGGGGTTTTTGCTGATTTTGAAGAAATTAGTGCCCTCAGAAAAATTTCTGGCAGCGACCCTGCACACATTTCAATAATTGAAATGTACTAGGTATAGGTAAACAATAGCAGATCAATGCACAGGCAATCTGACAGCCCTTGTTGATCATTCAGCGACATCCGACAGGTTTTCCTAGACCGCCACACATTTAGAGAGGGTGTGGAAAGGAGGGGTGAACTTCTTTGACAGTGCAGGTTTCCCTGGGCACTCTGGTTTCCTCCTGCTCTTCATGAACATGCCCAGTATTAATACTGGGCATATGTATTTGGAGCTTCGATTGCAGTTCAATATTTCCACAGAAAAGGGAGAAACTATGTTATTTCCCTCAACATCCAAATGCTCTGCTGAACTAATGGAAGCCATTTGAAGGAATCCCAGACACGACATACTGGGGAGCAACCGTATTTACTAAAGGAAGTTGCAACATAATCCTGATACTAGGGGGCTACCATATTTACTTAGGAAGTCAATCCTATAGATGATGAGTCAGAAATAGGTAAAAGTACTTTCATATGACAGACTCGGGAAATCCCTCTTTGTCATGCCAGTACTTTCCTCTCCATTCTTCCGTCATCCAGGGCTGTATGCGTCGCTTTCACCGTATCCTCAGGGTGCACGAAATCAGTACTCGATGCAAAACAATAGAATGACATGACAACGATCATGTTCCGATGACGCACCATTATACCCTGATATTGTTCAAACAATACGAGGTGTCTATCATAAAACAGGGTCGTGTGTCGGTAGTGTTTTCGAGTGTATCTCGTGTATAGAAAACGGCTCATGTTGTTTGTATATAGTATTTATATTACAGCAAATCATTTGTGGAAAGGGATGAATGGACAACAAAGAAGTATAAAGACCCCTGCAATGCATTTTCTCCGCTTTCACGAATATGTGACCCCTTGCATAACATAAAACTGTTTGAGTTCAGAGATTGGGTTACTGGCAGGGTGCTTAGGGACGCCTCGTTAATGCCCATGTCACACTGTCGCGAAGTTGACACCCGATGGCCATACGAATTATGGAAACTTTTGGAAATCTTACTGATAAGTGCCAGGCTGAAGAAGACCCCGGTTGGGATCGAAAATTTGCAAGATTCTGGAAGTTGACTTCGGGGCCATCTTAATTCACACGAAATCCAAAATTCCATATTTGTGTGGCCATCGGGTGTCTAATTTCGGGGCAGTGTGACACGGGCTTTAACATGGGTCATTGAACCATCTTTTTTGAAGATGGGGATTTGGCCCAGTGGTTAAGGTGTGCTGCCCCTTAGTGCTGGCGATTGATGCCTTATCATGCGAGGGTCTGTGGGTTCGAGTCCAGTAGGAAGCTATCAATTTCACCTTAGAAACCTGTTGTCTGACCACAAATTGACCTGCAACCTCAGAGGTGATAGGTGCTGTCATTTCCACTGAACCAATCTGACAGCCGAAACAAAATTATGTGAAACTTTTACAGAGATTAGTGATTTTCGTGCACGTCAGGTAAACAGAGCAAAAATAAGTGGTGCCAATCTTATTTTTTAAAATGTTTTTCTGTGTGGGCGAAGGTGGCAATTATAAAGCAACGTGTACGTGGATCAAAATCAATCTTCAAAGCACCACTTGACAGTATTTCACTGAATGTTATCGCAATATTTAATAATTGATGACCCGATGAATGAACTATGTCAACCGATAAATTCACAAAGTATGATTCAGTACGACGCCTGTGGGGGTATAGCCAATTACCAGTGCATGTTGTTTGTTTGCGAGGATACGCTTTGCAAATTACATGATAGTGTTTGTATTGATGTGTTTAGTAATTACACGATGTTTTATGTGATTATCAACGTCTTGTTTGTAACACCAAACTCGCCCCTGATTCTCGCCAGAAGCACCACTTGTAAACACTTAAGAGTAAAACCCACAGTTTATTATCCATACGTCTTCTCAAAATAAATATTTTGAGCCGACCATAAGTCTTTCTGGCTGTGGAACATGCAGTAGGTGTTCAGGAATGATCTCCTTGATTTCATGATAGCCACCTGCTTTGGCAGTGTTTCTCCCAGGAATTTTTTAAAGGGGGGACAAAGAGAAAATTTGACAGAATTCTTGGTCAATAAAACACAAATTTTGACTTTTTAAGGAGGGGATGTAACCCCCTCTGGCGGAAACACTGATTAGCCGAAGCCGGGATGCTTTCATAATCAGGTGATACTCAGTCATAGTGGCATAGTGGCAACCTTCATGGCTGCCAATCTGACGTTCCGAGTTCAGTTCCCTGGCATCAATCTGATTCCTTGCATAAAAAGATGGTAATTTCTGAGTGACAGCATCGTCTTGATTACAAAGGGTTGTGACATCGTTCTGCCCTCCGACTATATGCTCGCACAAACACTTGACGAACTTCGCCGTGAGCTGTTTTCAACCGGATGTTCCTGTTTGTGGACTGACTCCCGGTGTTAGTTTTATATACCCGGTAATAACTGTTTTTCATAATAGATCGTTAACATTTGCAATAAATCTCAACATTTCTAAATACCATGTCAGTCTTTCTGTACACCAACCTTCTCTGTTTGTAGAACATTTTGTTACTTTTGTTCAACAGCATATTTCATGGAGTCATGGTAAATCAATCATAATAGATAAAATGGCTGGACCATGGTAGGCCATGATGTAATGCTGTCTTGGGAAGTGCCAATTTTCTTCCTTGTCACAGTAAATAACCAGAACATGACAAATTAAGCAAACCCAATATATTCTTGCCATTACAGTTTGTCTATCTGCACACAGAAAAAAAAATCAACTCGAGTCGAGACTCAGAGTCCCACTTTAGGGACAAAATGGTTCGAAACACTTTTTGACTCAAAATGAAACAGAAAATATTTCGGCGCGAGACAATAACAACTCGGCCCGAAATATTTTCCCTCGGAACGAGGTGTCATTGTCTCGGGCCGAAATATTTTCTGTTTCATTTTGAGTCAAAAAGTGTTTCGAACCATTTTGTCCCTAAAGTGAGACTCTGAGTCTCCACTCGAGTTGATTTTTTTTTTCTTTGTGACTCCAAGACTGCATGACAAACGAGAAACATGAAAAGTATAAAATACTCAAACTTTTAATTCATAACATTCAAAAAAGAGCACAGATAGATCTGAGCGAATGAAGTGATGAAAACCTACTTCAACACCAACCAAGTTAACTGGCATCAACCAGACAGCCTCATCAACTCAAGCAAAACTGTTGATCAGAAAACTGCTTGTCTAAAACTCTCCACACAACTTTCAAAAGATCCAGACAAAACATTCTTGTTAATGAACCATTCTGTTTACCATTTCGGGGAGTATTATCCAAGCTTGTTATAAGGAAAACGCTGCTGTCTGAAGACAGACGTCTTCCAAACAGATGAGTGCAGCACTTCAGAAATCATACAATAGCAATGAACCGAAAAATATCGGCAAGTCTGCCTGATCAAAACAAGTCTTCGAAGAAAAGTTTAATTTTAGCAAAAGGCAAACAAAGCAGGCACCGTTAAGTATAATGGCAATTCATGGCTTCAGGATTTGAAAGTAATTAAAAAGAGCATGCAGAAAGTTTATTAAACATTCAGTTACATGGAGACGTACTTTACCAGGGTAGAGTTGAGGGGGCTGTTATACTGTGTTATACACATCTTTATTTTTTTTAAACTTCTCAACAATTCAGTTTAATAACGAATGTGCATGTCATCAACTTCTGCAGATCGATATCGCGTTGTGTTGATTAGCACCCACGGCGCCACATCCACGTCAAAAGATAAAAGATACTTTCCTGTCTAATGAGTCTATTATATTTTATTCATAATCCTCCTGACAGCCTGTTGATGCCAAAACATGAAGCAGTGGCAAGCAGCAAATGAGAATTTAAGAGAGCATTAGTCAATGTTAGTCATGTTTGTGCATGCTACATCCTGGCTGTTGTCAAAGACATAAAACATCCGGCAACCTGCACCCACTTCACACCAAGGAAGGTGCAGCATCCACTTGCTGCGACTAAAGTGCAAGGTGCAATGAACCTTCCTTGCATGATCAAACGGCCTCTGACGTCCCACCTAGAGACCTCTTCATGCCCCCAAATATTGACCTCTGGTGTCCCACCAACTGGCCTCTGATGTCCCACCTACTGGCCTCTGATGCCCCACCTACTGGCCTCTGATGCCCCACATATTGGCCTCCAATGTCCCACCTACTGGCCTCTGATGTCCCACCTATTGGCCTCTGATGTCCCACATACTGGCCTCAGATGCCCCACATATTGGCCTCTGATGTCCCACCTACTGGCCTCTGATGTCCCACCTGCTGATCTAGCCATAACTGTTGGCTTCGCTTGGTGCCCTCAGGAAATCTAAAAATTTGTCACAGCCATTTTTCTTTAATAGCACCAAAAAGTTGTCTTTCACCAAAAAGTTATCTTTTTTGAAAAAATGGAAGTGTCCTGAGTTTGGCCAAAAATGGCTGAGCTCTTTAAGAAACTCATTCCCGAGTCGAGCAGGAAGAAGGGTATGCAACAATTATGCTGGTGGACACAAAGCCTTTTATGCATGCCTTTGGTTACATACATTGTACCTGTCAACATGTGTTTTTCTTTTTGAGTTCGCAACAATGAAATGGAAAGTTTTTGAAGTGCAAATGGTGTGTTTCCATTGTTGCATGCATAATTAATGAGTCGGTTCCTTGTGCTGATGCACAGTAAATAAACAATCCTAGGTACGTGCCCGAGAACTCTGAACAGCGAAGTGGAAGCCGCCCGAGGAACATACATGTACATGTTGGGATATTGGGTCATGTCATATGAATAAGGAAGGGCAAGTAACCTGAAATCCACTTCACAAATGCAAAATATAAGTACATGTATACAACATTGTGCTTGTACACATATTGTATCATACTAAAATTTGACAAGAGTTTGTTTGTGTGTGTGTGTTTGTTTGCGATTTTCTCCAAGACTGACGAACGGATCACCCCCAAGCTTGGTATGGACATGCACAGGGACCTCGGAAGTGTCCTTACGAAGCCCGAATTTTTATATGACTTCAAAATATCAAGATATTAACGAAAATAACAATGCTGTTTAGGCCTTTTGATGTCATGGCGTCATCCGGGACGTCAGCAATGTCATGTGATGAAATGACATCATTACGTATCCAAGCGCTCCTAATGACATATTGAGCAGTTCCTCCACTGAACGGGTATTGCCTAGTGGAGGTAAAAGCAATATTCCAGAGCAAAAAGCAATGGTTCGTTTCCAATTTCTTGATTTGCCTCCTGTTGAAGATGTAAGAATCTGCCTCGTTGACCAGAAGGCCCCATTAACAATTCTACCTGCACCATCAGACCTGTCTT